>OU342742.1:286929912-287181913 GCA_910589775.1 Avena eriantha
CATTCGGTTTGTATTCCATACACTACAGGTGTATTGAAGTGAGATGGACTCTGACAAGGAGACCAGGAACAACAAGAGCCGCCATGTCATGAAGAAGCCCAAGAGCGGGATAATCCCTTTCCGCACCTCGACTGTGGGAGCTCAGGTGCCCTTTCTGTAAGGAAGGAGTCAACCTGAGGATTGCCAGCTTGATTCCACATGCGGTTGGCATCGGTAAAATCCCGGGCTTAGTAAACACAAGTTGGCGACCAAGGCTAAGCACGCTGCTTATGGCAAGTTCCTGAGGGAGTAATGTCAAGACCGGCCTAGTGTCCCCTTACTTAGGAATCAACAACTTCTAGCCGACCAACCCAGTCACTGTGCTGGCCCACCAACTAATAATATTTAGTTCTCTTACCGTATCTATACCCTTAACTATGGGGATTTCTATTTTCGTACCCTTCAAAATAATTTCAAGTTCATCTATTTAATGTTGTTTATTTTGCATGGATAGAGGGGTGCCCCGACAGATATAAGGGTTATCCGTTCCGCTAGATCACATAGGATCAATGGTTGGTGGGCAAAACTGAGTACAATTGAATCGCCATGGTTAGACACGAGGGAAAAAAAACGTGACTCCACGGTGCACGGTGCGGTGCACGGGGCGGTAGCGGACATGTGTGGCCGGGCACGGTGCATTAGCGTATGCGGTGCACGGTAGTGCAACGAAACGCCGCTTCCCTTCTCCTTTAATAGAGGCCTCCCCACTCCCACTCCATCACGTACTTGCTCACTCAACCGTCTCCACTGTCCCGTCACCTTCTGCAAATGCCCAACAAACCCCAACCACGCCGGTGATGGAGAAGATCGGCGTGGTGGCCATCGGCGCCTCCAAGGCCACCATCGAGGAGGCCCCCGTCCCTATCCCCCGCATCCGCCGTAGCCGCCGGCGAGGAGGCCCCATCCGGTCTCGGACAGATCCCGCTCGGCTGGGACCCCTACGAGGAGGTTGTCTACATAAGGCCAAAGAACCCCTACGACACCAGCATCGCCGACCCGTGGTCTGAGGTAACCAGGGTTTTTCCCTGTTCCCTTGTTCTTCCCCTGTTCCCATCGTTGGATGCTAGATCGTATGTTATTAGGGCTCGGCTGTTCGTATCTTTACAATAGCTAATCCTATTGTGTTAGATCTCGATTTTCGATGAATCCCCTTGTTCGTAGTTGGGATCAATATTCGATTTGGTTTGATATTTGGGGGAATAATCGGGAGATCTCATTCGGTTAATTTATGAAAAAAATCAATCCCGATAATCAAAGTATCTCAATCATGTCCTATTTCACTCTACTGTTTTTTCAAACAGGAGGATAGCAGCGACCTCCGTAGCGACGACGAGTCCAAGGACACCAAGACTCGTCATGTGCTGAGGAGGCTAAAGTCCGGCCAGTACAACAACTTCTTCGCCGGCGACGTGTACAGGTGCCCCTTCTGCCCCACCGGGAGGCTCCATGGCACGGACTTGAACTCCCTCCTGAAGCATGCCGAGGACGCGAGGACCTGTGGCGAGTCCGTGAACGTCCACGGCTTCAGGGCCAAGCACCAGGCGCTCGGTCTTCACCTCCGCAACCTCCAGAAGGTGGCTATCGAGGAGGGTCGCATGCCCCCGATCAGACCCAAGGTGCCCAAGGTCAAGGGGCTGGGCAGCAAGAAGTGGAGGAGGCGCCAGAGGGAGGCGGCGGATGCCCTCCTGGCAGAGGCCACGTGGGGCCACTGATCAGCTGCTGCTGCCGTAAAGTAGCTTCTTTTGTCTTGTCTGTGTTGAAGCGGTCCGTTGCTGCTGCTACTGAGCAGCCTAATTGTCGAACCTCGTTAAGTACTGTACTATATAACCTATATTAGCTGCTTTATCTACATCTGCTCTATTTACTAAATTTATTTATGGTGCTGGTTTGTTTTGCTGCTCTAGATTTGCTACCAGATTGGGGAAAAACAATCGCAAAAGGAAGAATGAAAAAGAGAAAATATGCTTTAGATTCCCTACCTTTTTGGGCAAAAAAACACAACTATTAGAGAGAGAGGGGAAAAGGCGCTCTTAAAAAGGCCAAATAAAAAAACTTCCACTTTACACGTCTTGGCGCACGTAACGGACAAGCCTTTGACCAGACGGCACCCCCTTCGAGCGCATGTGAGGGCTTCGGAATATCGGGAGGGCAAAAGTGAGGACAAACGAGACACAATGTTGCTATAGCTAAATCTGACAAAAAGCTGAATTTGGCTTTACCATGCAATTTGGCTAGAGCTCCACAGTGTAGCTATTCTAAATCCCTAAACTATCTGGTGCGTTGAAACCTAATGCTTTTCCACCGAGACGTGTGTTGCAAAGTTTCTTGATCGTGCATGCTTACACGAGTGTCCTACAGAGAAACTTATAGAAGCATGGGCAAACGAGCTTCATTTTGGCAAATTCGGGACAAGCTTTGCGCAATCGGCAGGCCTGATCGGCTAGGCGGCTGCCTCGGGGTGCAGGGATGCTAGGTCCATGTATATGCTTATACTTCTTAAACTTGTTAGGAATTACTAATAACTATACACTCCCTTCTGTCCTGTCACGTTACGTCGTGTCAGCACTGCGCACCCGCTGCGGATTGGCAACAGAACGGTGGTCTACGTGACCGGTCTCTACCACGCCAAAGCCACGTCGCACACCCGTCCCATCGCCTTCCGGGACGGACGCCGAGTTTAATCGTTGGGATTAGAAACCATCGGTGCTCGTCCGGTCAAACTTGCTTCCGCATGGGTATGACCGGACTATTGGTAAATGGAATTTAAGCATTGCCTTCCGTCTCCTCAACACATCACTGTGCAAAAATCCCCAACTCATTCCTTCCGCCGGCGCCGCCACCGCAAGAACCATCGGCGCTGCCACAGGCACCGCCTCCGCCTGGCCATACCACCGCAACAGATCACTCCACCTCCATGCCCAGTACCAGCCACCGCTACCGACCCTAGGCCACCACCGCCGCATTAGCTGCTGCCATGGATGCAGAGTACGACCGGTTCAGCGACGGGAGCGACTACACCGATGAGTACACCGTCACCCCGCCCATGGCATCACCAAGCTGACGTTCGTCCACACAAATGCGTCAGCGGAGGTGGCAAAGGTCATCGCAATGTACGAGCGGTGTCTACAGGAGCCGATGGACAGGTACAAGATCGTCGGCTCTTGACCCTCGAGTATACCAGAGATAGGAACATGACGGTGCTTTTGCAGTTGTCCATGCGCAACCACTGTATACTATATCACGTATGTAGGGCCAAATCTGTACGCCCGGACCTTCGCGAGTTCCTACACAGGAGGGAGATCTACTTCGCCAGTGTCGACATCAAGAACGACACTCCGAAGCTAGAACGGGATCTCCTTGTTCATGTTGTCAATCACGTCGATCTCCAACATTTGTGGAGGTACCCGGATGGTGGTACGGGGAAAGCCGGCATGGCTATACTCGCTTCCGACAGCATCGACCGCGAGTACGCCGGCATGAAAATCGAGTTCCCGAAGCATCTGCACGAGCGATGGGAGTGGAGGCACCTGGATTATGATGCGATCAAGTACGCAGCCAGGGACGGGTATGTCTGCTACGAGATGCTCAACACGATCTGGCGGGTGGGTGAGTGTTCTGTTTACCACTACTAGTTTCGCATTTCGTTCCTAGTTTTATCTCGCCTGTATTTTATCTCGCATTTATTTTCTAAGCATTCTGTGTGTAACAACCAAGCTCGTATGATCCCTGTGCTATTAGCTACTTAACCTGTATGAATTACATTACCCCTTTCGTATGCTCAACATTCATTCTTACAAATTCTGTCTGTGCCATTTGCCTTCGGCAGAATCCAGGACTGACATGCATAAGGTGTGATAAAGTCATAAGTCATAACCAAACCCAGATTATAGAGAAGGATACAGTCATAAACCATATTATAGTTTGACAAAGGTAATACACAGATGTTCGTAATTGCTCAAATAGTGTACTTATGAAATAACATGTTTTCATAAACACAACAATCATGCACTAATAGTCTACATCCCATCCTGTTGGAGAAGGCAACCGATCCCAGGATGCCTTCGGTCGCTTGCCCCGGTTTGTAGATTCATCTACACTCCGGCATCTGGGACAAACAACCTGCCTTGGTGGTGGTTCAATGATGCGATGCCTGGAACGAGATTTTACAATCTAGCGGTACAACTCGTGGCTAACATACCCGTCAATTGCAGCGTACTTTAGATTAGGTTCAGAAAGTGGCTTATCCTCCCAGTAATCGTGCCCTAAACGCCTCCACGAACATCTCGGCAATCTATCCTTCATGTCAGCATACCACATGTCGATGAGTTCGGAGGCAAGAGCGGCCATCCCGGTCTTGCCGCCTTTCGTCCTTGGGATACAGTAAATTTCCTGGATGTCCACCCTGCACTCCTTTGGGATTCTAATGTTGACAATCGGGCTTTCAAGCAGTTTACTGTCATTCGTGATGTCAACACTGGTAAATGTTATGTGCTGGTTCACGAGAAAGTCATGAAACTGATCCCTAATGCTTTCGCCCCACCTGCATGAAAATGAATTCAAACAAATAATATAGCAATAACTTTTGCAAACAGACGGTTCGGGAACAAAAATACAGCAAAGTCTACCAGATCTCGTCAGCCCCCTTCTTGCAAAAAGGCTGGTATACGAGGGCGTGCCCCATCATGGAGAGTTGCACCACGGCGATCCTATGGTGATCGCGGTTGTACTCGAGGTCGAGACCTACGAACCTGTTTTCTTTGAACTAGAGTCAACTCGTGTAATTATTCGTAGTGTTCCTCACCGTCTGAGGGTCGGTGGTGTAGACAACATCGATCTTCTTCCCGCCATGTACTTCGATGTCGAAGTGCACAGTTTCTTGGCTGCCGTCGTTTCGGACGTCCGGAGCATCCATGACTACAGGCAAGAGGGAAAGGATACAGAGGAAGAGGGTGATGCGGTGGTGGAGGAAATGGATGAGGCCGTGGAGGAGAAATACGATGAGGCCGTGGAGGAGGAAATTAGACAGAGAAGTGAATGATTGGAACCGCCCTTACCAATATCTGGAATGGTGCACGACCGTTCGTAGTAGGGTCAAGGTGGCAAAAAACGGCGGTTTTACACGTCAACGCTAGCACTTCCTAAATTTTTTCTGCGCCACTTGCATGCGGTGGAATCTATTCAAACGTAGGCACATTTGCGCGTGCCGACCTTCACTCACTGACAGGTGGGCCACACATTTCCCTTTTACGATTTAGTTTTTCACTTCCTCTAGACGGTTCTGGTGCCCGCCCTCAATAATTACGCCCCCTTCTTTTCTTACACGCGGATGAGAACCGGCGGCAGCGGTTCCTTGCAGATTCACTCCCCACTCGAACAACTGCCCCATCCCTGATTCCACCCCTCTCGAATCCATCCACCTCCTTATCACAATGCCTCCATTAATCTACCGGATTCCAGACTCCATTTTCTGCTATGGGTAGAGCTTGGGCTAGCAGCAGACTGAAGCGAAAGGCATGCGACGACAACGCGGATGGCCAGGGCGACCGCTACCGCGAGGATTGGGGATATCCGAACCTCAGTGCCGCGAACGTCCACAGGATTGCCTCGGAGTTGGACATCATCTCAGCCAGCCGCCTCGCTCACTGCATCCCTGGCTACCGCGTGACGATGCGGAACATGGACGAACAACCGTTATGCACGCCAGGACTTCTTTACCCCGATAACAGCAAATGGCCAGACGACCGCAATGGCCACGTAATTTCCAGTATCTAGCTTATTTGTTCAGTCATATCGTTGATTTTTATGTGCTTAACTCTCATTGGAATCCTATGTTCCTTTCGTTGAACGTGTTGTGTGCACGCGCGGTTTGAACAAATCGAACCATTTAAGACTATTCTGTACAGCGGAAGCTCTGCTCGTACCTGATATTCTGGTATTTTCATAGTGACACAGTCTTACTTTAGGTGATAGACGAGTTATCAATTTTGATTTTGCAATGGAATGCCTGCTAGGTGATATTCTGTTTCCTAAAATAAAAACAAACAGATTAGACGATTTAATGCTGTTATGCCCCGAGCTGTTTAATTATGATCATCGTCAGGAGTTTGTTCTAGGGGCTCGGCTACTACTCCATATATTGAGTATCTTCGTAGTGACACAGGCACAATTTAGGCGATATCGGAGGAGACACTTGTATTTAGGCGATATTTTGTGTACTTTAATCTGAAGGCCCAGTTGTCAAATTGTATCTACAATGGAATCCATGCTAGTTTATTGTACCAACTGACAACAAACTGCAGAATATTCATGCAAAACTGATGCTGCTGGATAAGTGGTTCGAATCAGTAGTGGTGAATATCAAGGAAGAAGAAGAAACGGAAATGGAAGATGACCAGAACTTGGTGGGTGGCAACGGCGAGTGGCTGGTCCTTTTATCACAGGATGGGTGTCGGCATTACTGCATTCAACAGCGGGTGGCCGCTGCCCATTTCCGAATTCGCTTACAGGTTCAACATGGCAGAACTTGACCTCGTGAAGGTACAGCTCCCACATAGACCGCGGGAGGGGGCGTGGAAGAACTGGGAGTACGAGCTCTTAGCGGTGTTCGATAAGGCAATCACATTCATTAGATGCCCAGAAGACAAGGAATGGACAGTCTTGCGCAACGACTTCCTGCGGCCAGAGAAGTATGTCGACGCCGTCTTCACCTACGGCTACTCTTCATACAGACCGCAACGCATTTATGCGGTCACTGAACCTAGCGGCGACGTGCGTGTTTGGGAGCCGTACATTTGGGGTGTGTCATGCTGTCATATAGCATGTAAAATCCCATTCAAAATTCTGCTTACTGACTGTTAGTAACACGCAGGTACCCACGCAGCCCCGCGCATTACTCCAGCTCCGGTCATCGAAGATGCAGTAGCAGATGCTGAACTTGGGACACGGCGCTGGTTCCTGGCACCTCTTGGAGACAACACGGAACAGGATAATGAACTCTTGTGGATTCATATCAGGGGAGCACTAAACAACGTTGGTGATACAGTAGAACATATGAGGACACAACTTTCTTCATACCCATCGCTGCGGTGTCACGTTTTCTCGAGGTTCGCATGCCCATCCGAAGACCCAGTAGAGCAAGTCCGGAGCAGAGTCAACAATCTGAAGGGACAATCTATGTTTCTTGGGATCAACTACCCTTTCTTTGTCGGAGCCCCTGAGTTGTTGAACCTGTAATTGCTCAGACAACCCGTGCCCCTGATGTTGTTGCTGCTGGTGGTGGTGGTGGTGGTGGTGGTGGTGTTGGTGGTGGTGGAGCTGACGAAGAACTAGCTGCTGCTACTCCTAGTGAAGCTGACGAAATACTTGGTGATGCTGCTGCAGGTGAAGCTGACAAAATACCTGCTGAGGCTGCTATCGGAGTCTAGGAAGAACATGTTGGTGTTGTTGCTGAGGTGCTAGCACTTCTAGTGTTGATAGAAGACTGTGTGTTTGCTACACACTCACGCGCCTATCATGTTGACACTCCAGATCTGACCTGGAGCCAAATCCATGTCGGGGGGAGGGGGCCTACAATTGGATCATCAGTGGGGTCGTACTATTTGAAGAAGAATGAAAGACGGCCAAACGCAGCATTCTGGTTCATTCCAATGATACCACCAGCTCCAGGGACCTAGTGCTCATACTGGCAGATCTGATGAACCATTTGTCTTTATCTTTATCATTAGTTACGCTTATGTGTGTAAATACTAAGATGTTCTTATTTGTGTAAGACTAAGTTCGGCCTAACTGCGTAATATTCAGTGAATCCCAGCTTTTCTTTCCACGCCCATAACAACAGAATTGCAGCATAGAACATACAAATGTAATGTGCATACCAGGCATTTTTGCTCAGGATAACAACCACTTGAAACAAATGATACATCGTGTACGCATTTGAACGCATCACTAGAATGTGCCACCTATTGATTATTGATGACATGGATCTAGCTTTTCTATGCTTATTTGCATTGAATCGCTCATTGATTTGTTCACATATTTTTTTGCAATGGCTGAGGAACTCCACTCTCTTGGTAACTTGCTTCGTCAGCGAGCACTTGTTGATGCAATGCAAAGTACAGAACATGGTCGTCATCGTCATTCCATTTAGGTTCTCTATGTTTTGTCATCACGGAGCTACTAATTTCAAATGAAAATCTAGTAAACAATATATGTGTACATTGTTAGTGTATGTTACGGCCATGGTACATACATGTTTTTCTACAATCACAAGAAGAAAACTTGATGCATTTTCACCTTGTTGGCATTGTGCCGAACTAGGTGGATGTGGCTTTGGGGTTCGGAGAGGAAGGCGCCGTGGCTGGTGCGTGTGCGACCACGGCGACGGTGAGCTCGGATTCTGGAGGAGACCAACAGGACCGAGCATGGTCGGCATGGTGACAGATCTCACCCGGGAATGAATTCCCGTCCCCGTGTCGTGCCAATGGTGCGTTCATGGTGAGGGCGAGCTCCGATTCGGGATGGGGAGGACAACGGGCCGAGCAGGTTTGTCCAAGTCCTAGCTCCGGGCCATGGCCGCGACCATAGATTGCCGCCCCGGAGGAAGAAGAAGATGCGAAAAGGATGCATGCGCCAACGCTGCAAGCCTACAAGGCAGCCTACATGGTAGCGACGACGGCAGCGACATACCGGCGAAAGCTGACAGGGGGGCCCAACTTGACGGCCGTTAGCCTGATTTTTTGTATTGAAACGTAAAGTTGAATTCGTGCCAAAAAAGACCCTCTGAGTATTTGGCACGCCAACTGTAGTCATCGCGGCTGATATCAGGGAACTCGGGTACCGCGTTGCCTAGCCACCCCAACTTTCGGGCCGCAAAATTATATTCTCTCAGGAGACTAACTAATCTAGTCGACCCTACCCAAACTAACGGAATTATCCTCCCTAGAAGGTTAGAACTACCCCTGAAGCCAGATGATATGGAAGTGTGAAGATAACGAATCTACTCAGTCTTCGAGCAGAAACAACGCCAAGTGTTCAAGAGACAATAACCTCTCTAAAACAAGATGCCTCTACCCTGACGAAGCACTACCAAGAAGAGCCATAAATCGCTAAATTACCTTGAGCTAACCACCCTAAAGGCTTCGTTAGGAAACTAGCCCCGCCAAGGTTGATAACATAGGGCGTCACTCGAGGACCCCATCTCAAGACTCCTGGAAGATACAGCCTTCCACTAACATCAGGTCACCACGCCCAGATAGAAGATTTGCCCCGCTCCTAAAGCCACTTAATGAAGCTCTAAGGTGGAAAGACCGCGTCTTCCCACTCAATCTTCAGAAGACTATATACCCGAGGATACTCTGAAAGACCGCCAGGTTCAACGCCCTCTCACCAAACAACAACCCGTGAGATACCAAAGGAGAAACTAACTGGAGAATTCTACAAAGTCCCTCCGCTACTTCAGCTGAAGACCCACCCGAAGGACCGCCAAACCGCTAAACACTAGGTTCCATAATGCTTAGAGGACGTGAGACTCCAACAGCTCCATTAGGCTAAGTATGAACAGTAGTAGTAGTATATAATCCCCGTAAGTCATAGCTTTACGGACGCCCTCTGAAGATCTCGACTCTAAGAGAAAGAGTGACGTCAGTCTCCAAAACATCAACCTATGACTCCAAGAAGGAAGGACTTTGTCAAATCTCTGACCTACCCCAAGTTAATCCTAAGCGGGAAAGGCTGCGTCTTTCCCACCAAAAATAGAGTAACCCTTCACTAGAAGCAAACCCAGGAGTATCGACCCTAAAATCTTTAATTAGGATATGCTACGCCCCTAAAGAAGAGCCGTGGACCGTCAGAGAAAGGTACACCAAGCCGTAGATTCTATCCTCCACCGAGTACCCCGTGAAGTTCAGCATCGAGATAACCTGCCCAGTTTAAGACCCTGAGATATAGAGTCCGGAAGGAAATGAAGGTCATCCCTCGCAATCAGGACTGGAATCTGCTCAACTCTCCGTGCATCCCGGAAGACTGAAGCTCAACTTCATCGACAGAGTAGTCACTTTCAAAGACAGAGTCCGTATGTTAGCACGCTAGAAACCAGTATTTGGGTAAGTCTGGAAAACTATTTCCAGCATCACCTATTTGGATGTCTTCCTTTCTCAACCCTTGTGCATTTTTGGTAATGCACTTGAACCATCTTGTTAACCATCCTAAGGACTACCAAGGCCCACTTTTTCTATTGGTTATATCATCCTCCAACCCACTTGTTCTTGATGGTTTTGTAGGCAAGAAAATAACTATTCCTGTAAATCTAGTCAACATGCCTACTTTGACAGAAGCTCACACCATCATCCAATCTTCTATGGACCAAATATTTGCATGGTTGTGTTCTACTCATATAGGTCTATCAATACCTACTTCACTTGTTCCAATTGGATCTTTGTGATTCTTAAACCCACAAGGTTTTGAAGGCTAGTTCATAATCTGCTTGGGCAGGCTATTCTATTCAAAGTTTGAAAGCCTGTCTTGGTGAGCTCAAGCAGGATCAAGCTCAAACCCCTACAGAATTGCAATCTATATCACTTGGTCTATCCATCCATATGTCCCATGCTCCAAGGGGAGCCCTGAGCTCCAAGATCCAGCAAGGTTTTGGTGGCATGAAAACAATCTTACCCAAGATCCTTGAATATCTAGTTTTCACCAAAATCAACTTGGATTCTCCAATCCCAAGGTTGCAAATGCTTGCTGCACCTTGTCTACATCATCTACCTTGATCATCAAGATTTATCAATAATTATCCATATTTATTATGGACCAAAACTACTTAATCAAGATTTATCAATAATTATCCATATTTATTATGGAAAAACCTCCAAAACCTCTTCCCCAAAGGAAAGTTTGGTTTTTGCCAAAACACCTCTCCAACTTTTGGCTCAATTGAGGCTCACATATCATATCCCATCTTCCCACTTCAAAAATAAATATTTTTGAAGAGCTTTATTATTTCTTTTTGCCCATTTTCTTAAATGGCTAAATTGGAATAATAGTTGTTTTAAATAATTTTAGGCCACAATAAATCTTGGGAAAATTTCCCTAAGTGTGTATTCACATCTGAGACCACGTCACATCAAAATATAACAAGATCCAATGTAAAATTATCAAATGATCTTCTAGAAACTACTTCTATACTTTTTCAATAAATGATTTTAAGTGGAATTAAAATCCTCTGAAAAATCCCAAATAATTCCTGGAGGTGTGTCTTGACCTCATCTACCCACCAGTACCACCTCCACATCTTGTCCAATGCAAGTTTTTAGACTTTCTTCATAGCCATCTATTTTATCAAAATTGCCAAGGAGACAAATCCTGAAATCAAAAACCCACAAAACCTTACCAACCTGGTTAAGAAAGCTTCCCTGCACAACTCACACCCTTCTGGTCGTGTGCACTATAGCTAAGCTACTGTAGCATCCCCTCTCCCTTGTCCCATGTGCTTGGAAGTAAGAAGGAGAGAGAGAGAGATAAGCACGTGAAGCCAATTAATTCCAATAGCTGCCACTCCCTCCCTCTCTGAGCTCCAGCACAACCATATCTCTCTATCACCCCTCTCCACCACCCCTCTAGGCCAATTACACACCAGCCCTACCTCCCTTGCATGTCCAAAATGGAAATTTTACCTCTTAGAGCTCTCCCCTTAGCTTAAATAGGCCAGAGGCCACCCCGCTCCATCCCCTACCCCTCATTCACTCCCCCGCTCCCCACTTACCTCCCTAGGGCACCTCTCCTCCTCCCATGGTCTGCCCTGCCCGGGAGGAGGGAAGGAAGATCTGTCGGCCATTGAGGAGCTCAAGCTCGAGGTCGCCTTTTCCCTGCTTACCCTCTGTTGCATGTGTCCTAGTTGAGCATCTATCCCTCTGAGCTACCTCCCTGTGCCCTCTCTTTCCTGCAGGAATGCTGGAAGTCGTTGTCGCCCGGCATGCCCGAGAGAAGCTCCCCTTCGGCGAGCCCGATCTCCCCGAGCCTATGCAGCCCTGCCGAATCCCTCCTGGCGTATCCCAGGACCTCTACATCCTCCCTGCATCCTCTCCGTCGACATGCATGCAACCCCAAAGCCTCTCCGGCAAGCTCTGGCGAGCCCCGTTCGGGCGTCCTCACGCGAGCCCCGCACCGACGTCGACTCACCTCGTGCTGCCCCTAGATCTGATCGCCGTCGTCGACTGCATCACCTCCGGCCCTCCCTGGCCGCTGCCGAGCCTCCGGTAAGCCTCCCCGCGCCCTACCACCACCAGCTAGGGTTCCGCCGCCGCTGTTCTAATTCGCGGAAGAAGATGAAGCCCGGCCGTCGATCTACACTTGATCGAACGGTCGGTGGTACCCGGTACCGCTTCGCTGCCCGCGGCGGCTGACAACTAGGTCCGCACCGCGGGATTTTGAAATCCCTCCCGTGCATCGCCTCTCACACCATGGGCTGAAATTCCTCCAGCCGGCCCAGTAGCCCCCACATCCCAGCCCATGAAGCACCTTTTCCTTTTCCTTTTTCCTGTGTTTCAAGATATGATAATTAGGCTATGGGTTTAAATCAAAACAAAAATGGAAAACCCCATAATTTGGCCAGATCCAATTTTATACATGTTTTCACATGTTTTGCAAAACATGCAGTACTTTTGGTTGCCTCAATTATTGCCCATATTAGTTATAAAAAATATGCTACTAAAATGTATCATATTTTACTATGAAAATCCCCCTGTGAGTTTCACAACTCCAAATGGGGTAAACCAAAGTGCCCCTGGTAGGTATTGCCTCTACCTACCTCATGCCCTTGGCCTCCCTCCAAGTGGAACCATTAAAACTCCTATAACAAAAATAACAAAAACATACCTCTTATGAGTTTAGAAAATTCCTGAGGTCAAACCATCATGGGTATTGATCTAAATCAACCTCCCATTGGTGTGGTACACTAACAACTAGTAAATTCCAGGAGATCAAGAATTATTGGGCGTCTGATGAATTTTAATGAATTAAACATTTATGTCCCTAGTGTTTTCACTAGATAAATCACTACAGTAGCCTTGCAACTCCAAAAAGAGTGATTCCAGTTGGTACTGGTAGGTATTTGCAATACCTATCCATTTCCCTTTACGTCATATCAAAATCCTCTGTATATTAACTCTTATGAAAAAAGACAACTTGTCTACAGAACTGCCTTTAGGAATTTCCTGAGGGAATTCTGTTAATTATTTTGACATGATTCCAACTCTCGGTGCTCAAGTACATAAATCCCTACCTAACCATCCAAGGAAATAATTTTTGGAGCTCCAGAACTTTGCTGGTGATTTATCCCCTAAAACTACAGGTTAATTCACTAGGAAAATCATAGCTATTTGAAGAAAAGTGATAAATTAGTGAAACCACTTTTGTTGGTTTAATTTTATCAACATCTACCTGTAGGTATCATTTTTATACAATGTTACCATATAGAATATGTCCTTGTTCCTAAAACCCCCTCTTAGGTAGTTCCTCGAGAATAAACGATAAGGGGTGTTCATCCCCTTCTCCAAGGCCATCTCAACCTCCTAAATCCAATCCTCTCTAAAAATAATGAACCTTAATTTAAGATTATTCATTTGCTTGTTGGCTGAGTGGTATTGGTGATCGTATGCCTTGTATTGATTGTGCCCTTTTGTTTGTTTGCATGTGTTCCCTATTGACGCTAGTTGCGATTATCTCGGAGAGCAGAAGAAGATGGTTATTATTGTATATTATTGGGTATTCTAAGAAGAAGTCTAGGGACATATTGCCATATGGCTGATCATCAGGCAAGCCACCTTCTTTCCCATAAGCCTTGTCCTACTGTTTTACTTATGCATGTTTTATCTACTGTTTATTAAAACTGCATTGTTTGACTATGTATTGACGTATATATATATATATATATGGTAGTTGTTTGGCTCCTCCGAACTATTACACTTTGGTACTACTAAGTACAACCCCCTTGACGATACCTACTTGTCCCTAGTATGGTAGATTGGTGTAATACACCATACCCCTTTTTTGGAGACCTTGTTTTAGCCAAAGAAAAGCTAGAGGATGGGAAGACCCCAGACAAAGTTTTACCAAAGTTTTTATGACAAAACCTTGGTAAGGTGGGACCTCCCAAGAGATGTGGAGAAACAAAAAGGTTTTTTTTTACAAAATGCTGAAGAAAAGATGGAGGAAAAAGGTTTATGAAAACGCACCCGGTTCTTTGCAGTTTGCTAGAACAATTAACCCTATGCAACCACATTACTCTGGAATGGGATAGGGCTGGATTTGATGGTTGTTTATACCAGTATAAGATGCCTCGCAACTACTACAGGGGATCGGGGATCTCTGGAGGGTGGGCCTTCTCCAATAAAGGTCCATGTGGGA
Source organism: Avena eriantha (assembly GCA_910589775.1). Classification (NCBI taxonomy): domain Eukaryota; kingdom Viridiplantae; phylum Streptophyta; class Magnoliopsida; order Poales; family Poaceae; genus Avena; species Avena eriantha. The sequence goes on from OU342742.1 coordinate 286,944,352, forward strand.
CATCGACCTGGAGAAGGAACGAAGAGTCTGCTGGCGTCCACTCGTTACTATGAGCCCCTCATTGAAAGCGCACACTTGAGAAGTGGAAAAAGCGCTCCGGTTGGTCCTCGGTACCCAACGTCCCGGTTTTGAGGGGAATAACACTCATAGGGTAGGCACTTATACTGGAGTGGGCATCCGGAGAGTCTTGATCGGTTACTCGGCCCACGATCCGTGAAGATCAGGGTAATGTACCCGGATGGTGTGGGTAAAGTTTACAACCTCTGTAGAGTGTAAATATATTTGAATAGCCGTGTCCGCGGTTATGGACGGTTGGGAATGTTGCTGTAGAGTGGTGCTGGTTTTGTTTTCAAAAAGGATTTCAGAAAAGAAATGGTTTCGGAAATGTTTTGACCATGGGATGGTCAAAAAGGGATGGAAGGAGTTTGGTCATGGGATGACCATAAAGGAGGAACAAATGGGTGACCTAGTCGTAGGGTTTTCTAAAACTTTTCAAAAAGATTTCCAAAATATTTACAAAGTTTTCAACAAAGATATGTAGATGCTATATCTACAAGAGAAACTATTTGAGGAAAGAACCTCTCTTGGAGCCCTCCTACTACCACAGCCACAATGCATATCCTCTTGTTATTATTGTTATCCTAAGGTGGTTTGCGAGTACATTCAAAGTACTCACTGACATTGTCCCTAGCTATTAACTTGGTCAGATATCAAGAAGAGGATGAAGTTGACAACTATGCGAGCTAGGACATTCTCCTAGTCAGTTGCCTGTAGGTTAAGGCTGGGATCGGGCTCTACGCTTGATGAAGTTCCGCTGATGATTATTCATGTAGCCATAACGTCATTTATGTAAGTCTTGTAATTCGGTATCTAATGGATGTTTACTTTGATACTTGTCGGTTATGTGCCATGACTAACTGATCATGGGATCGTGGTTGTATCCATAACAGAGATTCTTGGAGGATTACTCCGGGGGCCCGACAGACGCCGCCTTCCACGACCTCAAGCGCATGTTATCCACAACACCGGTTCTAGCCATGCCGGATAGCAAGGAGTCGATGTTGCTCTATATAGTAGCCATCAGCCGGGTCGTCAGCATCGTCCTGGTGGTGGAGCGCCCCAAGGAAGGCAAGGCTCAGCCTATTCAGGGACCCATCTACTACCTCAGCGAGGAGCACCCAATTAAGGTCGTGTGCACAACACCCCTTTCAGAGATCATCGGCAACAAGGACGCCACTGGCCAAGTCGCCAAGTGAGCCATCGAGCTCGCCGCCTACTCCACCCTTCTACTACCTCACGCTGGTTCTTCATTCGTACCACTGGAAGATGCACTTCGACGGCTCCAAGATGCTCGGGGGCTTAGGAGCCGGCATAGTGCTCACCTCGCCCAAAGGAGACCGACTGGAGTACGTCCTCCAGATCCACTTCAAGGCCTCCAACAACGTTGCCGAATACGAGGCACTGGCACACGGCCTCCCGCTAGCCAGGGAGATTGGTGTCAACCACATCCTTTGCTTCGGCGATTCGGATCTGGTGGTGCAGCAGGTATCCGGAGAGTGGGATGCCCGCGATGCAAACATGGCCCTCTACCGGTTCCACATACAGAAGCTCAGCGCCTGCTTCGACGGATGTGAGTTCTATCACGTCCCTCGCGTCAACAACGAGGCAGCCAATTCACTCGCACGAATCGGATCCATGTTGTGACCTCGGATCGTTAAGGATCCGAAGTCCCTGTGATTAACATGCTAGTCCCTGGATCAATAGCTAGCACTTCATAGTCGATGAATATCATGTAAAACACAAGTCATTATTACACGAATATTCCAGAGTAGAATTATTACAACTTGCATAGCTTATAGCTAGCTCAAATAAAACAGCGGAAACTAAGTAAAACTTGAGACCATCAACGCCTCAGGCTAGTTGCGTGAAGACCGCGATCCCTACGCACCTTTCAGTCTTCGGATTATGCACATAAGATGTTCAGCTAACAAGTTGGGTCAATACTTTGAATGTATTGGCAAATTACACCAAGGAAAGAGTAAGTCTATCTCTACATGCAAGGCTAAGAGTAGTCTTTGGGGTTCATTTGCATAAAGCCAATTTTCTCAATGTAAGAAGAAAAGAGGAGGATATTTTCCCTACTTTGTACACTTTGATAAATAGTATAGGGTCGAATGGAACACGTGGATATTACTCACCAAGTGCCCAATCAACCTAGCACTTGGATATTACGCACCAAGTTCCCAAAATCCCACCTAATGGCGATATTACTCACGCCTTGGGGTTTATAGTACGTTAAGTTTGGAAAAGAGAGAGGAAGATCTTTCAGAGGCTCCATCCTTCAGATGCTCAATGTTGTTCTTTTTCCGTGAACACGGCTGATCAATCAGATTGCAATACTCTCGAGAGGTTGTGCACTTTCCCTACAATCCACGATCAGGTCCTTTTACAGACAAGACCATGGCGAAGCCTTCCCTTAGTAGCCCCTCTACCAGCTGGATCTAATCGTGCCAAGAACCTCCGGATGTTGGTACCCCGGTGAGGTTTCCCACTAAGTACTAAGCCAAGACAGAGCCCATATGTATTGTGGTTGCACTGGAAGCTTCTGAATTCTGAAACATGGCACACTTCTTTGATTCCTGGGCGGCCGTCCTCCACCAAAATCCCACACGTTGTCCAGACAACCATTCCGCCCAGAAGAAAACTTTGTTTTATTTTGAAGGGGGTTTTGGAGAGGAAAAGTTCGCTCAAGGGAGCTCTAATACTTAGAAAATTTTGAGTCTTTCGAAACCCCCAACGGTGCTTAGTATATATATATAGCATAGCAAGTAGTACTTAGCAAAAACAGGGAAACCTAATAGGACGGAAAATCCTAAGTATAGAACTATCATGGCATACTACAAAATCATCGCACTTGCAAAATATTTTCAAGTAGATCTAACAAAACAATCCTACACATGCATACTACTATTTTGAAGAGCAAAATATGCATAGTATTCAAAACTGGGACATAAACATGAACAAGTGGTGTAACTTGCCTTGATCCAAGTAGCACTCTACACAATAGTACTCCTCAGCGCACTCCGAGCAATCTAATAAAACAAAACATATATCCAATCACAATTTGCACAAAACAAGGTCACGAAGGTGAATATGCATGCATGCAACATGGTAATATGCAAGGATGGATTCATTAGAATCGGTTTCCCACAGGTTTTAAGTATTTTGGATTAAACCCTCAATAAACAGGCTCAAAACTAGATCTACAACTCCAATCTATCTCGAGACAGATCTAAACACTCTAAGCAAGATATAACAATTTTCTATAGAAGGTCTCGTAGAAACAAAGCCAACGCAACAAGAATCAACTAAAATGGATCTACGGATAATTTTCTAGAATTAAAATACTCTAATCTAAACTTTAAATCCTACTGCAAGTTTGCTGTAGTTAAAAAGTAATATTATTGTAGATCTATACTCTACTCAAAATTAGGAATCCAACGGTATATTATACACAATTTTTGGACAACAACTCGATTTACTAAGGATTTTACAAGATTTAATGGTTTTCTGCCTATTTAAAAGAAAAAAAGGGCGGCGGCCAACTGTGTAGCGCCAAGTGGCGGCGCGGGACTGGTCCAGGGGCGGGCACGTGGCGCTGACGCGGCGGCGACGCGGCGCTGACACGGCGGCACGCGATTGGGTGGTACCCCTTCACTGGGTTAGGACGATCTGCACCGCCGGATCAAGATCTAACGGGCAGGGACAGCGGAACTCACCGACGGCGATGGCTTGACGACAACGACGGCGACAGCGTCGGCGCGTCGGTGGCGATGTTCGGCGGCGTTCTGGCGAGCTCCCGACTACGCGAAGTGGACGACGACGTGGCCCTCCTCCTCGCGGTCCCTCTGGTACGGACGGCGTCGGCCCTCTCCTCCTCTATTCGTGGCGGCGCTCCGCCGATCCCTACCGTCTCCGGCGAGACTCCGGGGACAAATCGGTGGCGGCACAGGGCTCTGCTCAAGGGGAAAATGGCGTGAATTGACGTGGTACTGAAGGAGGAAGGATGAGAGGGGGAGAGAAGGGGTAGGGCGGTCTCGAACCCAGTCCGGCGAGGTCGGCGGCGGCGGCTCCGGTGGCAAACGGCGAAAAATAAAACTAGGGTTTTGGGAGGCATGCCGAGGGGCTATAAATAGGCGGGTTGCTTGGCACCGGGTTGCGGAGTTGCTCCGATTCGGCCGGAGGTGGTTGTGCCGACGCGAGCTCGTGTTCGAGCTGGACTCGGACGGGGGAGGGGGGTGACGGGTGGGGCCCGCCTGTCGGCGTCTGCGGGCGCGGGAGAGGAGCGGGCTGGCGGCTTGCTGGGCCGGCCTGCGCCGCGCCTGGCGTGCGGTGGATAGGAGCGGGCCGGCTTGGCTGGCCCGGTTAGGCTAGGTTTGCTCTTTTTTTATACTATTTATTTTTTTCTATTTTACCAATTGTTGCATAACTTTTGCAAACGGACTCCGAAATACGTGAGACTGGTCTCTAAAAATTTGTAAAAAGAAGAGGGTTAGAATGTTATTGTATAATAACACTTTTGCCAAGGTTTAGGAGGTTAGATTTGGTTTTACCCTTTTAGTCTTTATATGACTAGGGGGTTTAGGAAAAATATCTGATGCAGTTTTTATTATGTGATGCCATGATGCAAGGATGTGATGCATGCTTCTAGTAACATCTGCAATTGTAAAAATGTGGGATGTTACAAACCTACCCCCCTTAAGAAGAATCTCATCCCCGAGATTTAGGTTGGTTAGCAAATAGGTGTGGGTGTTCTTTCTTCAGGTCTTCTTCACGTTCCCACGTGGCCACTTCCTCGGAATGGTGATTCAATTGAACTTTGCAAAACCTGATAGTCTTGGTACGAGTAATTCTCTCAGCTGTTTCCAGAATCCTAGTGGGTTTTTCCTCATAGGTGAGATCATTTTCCAGTTGAACCTCGTCCAACGGAACCGTATCCTTTAGTGGTGTTTCAGCCATTTCCGGGTGACACTTCTTTAGTTGTGACACATGGAAAACATCATCAACAGTCAACAATTCGGGCAATTCCAACTGATAGGCAACCTCCCCTCTACGGGCCAAGATCCTATAGGGTCCTATGAATCGAGGTGCTAACTTACCCTTGATTCCCAATCTCTTAACTCCTCGTAGTGGTGAAACTCGGAGATATGCACGGTCTCCCACTTCGTAAGTTACATCCCTACGCTTGGAATCAACATAACTCTTTTGCCTAGATTGGGCTATTTTTAACCTGTCTTGAATCTGTCTCACTTATTCTTCGGCATCCTTGATCAGTTCAGGTCCAAACAAACTCTGTTCTCCAACTCCACTCCATAGCAGCGGAGTTCTACACTTTCTGCCATATAGAACTTCAAATGGAGCCATCATGATACTAGTTTGGTAACTGTTATTGTATGAGAATTCCGCATATGGAAAATTATCATCCCAACTAGACCCATAGTCTAGCGCACAGGCTCTTAACATGTCCTCCAAGATTTGGTTAACTCTTTCCGTTTGTCCATCTGTTTGTGGGTGGAAGGCAGTACTAAACTCTAGTCGTGTCCCTAGAGACTCGTGTAGCTATCGTCAAAACTTCGAGGTGAATTGGGTACCTCTATCAGAGACAATCTCCTTGGGTACACCATGAAGACTTACGATCCTCGACATATAAATCTTAGCAATTTTAGCACTTGAATAGGTGGTCTTTATGGGAATAAAGTGGGCCATCTTTGTGAAGTGATCGACCACTACCCAGATGGAGTCATACCCAAAACGAGTCCGCGGTAGTCCTGTGATAAAATCCATGCCTACCTTGTCCCACTTCCAATCAGGCACAGGTAATGGTTGTAGCAGCCCTACTAGTTTTTGATGTTCGGCCTTGACCCTGTTGCACACGTCACACAAGGAGATGTATTCAGCAATTTCTCTTTTCATGTTATTCCACCAGAATGTATCTTTCACATCCATGTACATCTTTGTATTACCAGGATGAATTGAGTAAGGCGAATCGTGAGCTTCCTGAAGAATTATCTTCTTGATATCGAGATCATCGGGAACGCACAAACGCTTCTCATACCAAAGTATTCCTTGTTCATCAGTATGAAACCCTTTTGCTTTACCCTTGCTTATATTAGCTCTTATCTCCTCCAACTCTTTGTCCCCCTTCTGGGCATCTTTGATTTGGTCCAGAAGCATTGGCACTATCTCCATAGTCTCTAAGTATCCCTTAGGAACTATCTCCAACCTTAGGTCCTTAAATTGTTCACACAAATCCTTTGGAAGTTCTCCCACGGTAAGTCCATTTACATAGACCTTCCTGCTTAGGGCGTCAGCCACAACATTGGCCTTTCTAGGATGGTACTGCAGGTCCAAGTCATAGTCCTTGATGATCTCAAGCCATCTCCTTTGCCTCATATTTAATTCCTTTTGAGTGAAGATGTATTTAAGGCTCTTGTGATCCGTGAACACATCACAATGTTTCCCCATGAGGTAATGTCTCCATACCTTGAGCGCATGCACAACTGACGCTAGTTCCAAATCGTGCGTGGGGTAGTTATTCCCATGGTTCTTAAGTTGCCGAGAGGCGTAAGACACTACTTTTCCATCTTGCATCAGTACACTACCAAGTCCTTGTCGAGAAGCATCGCAATAGACTTGGAAATCCTTTTGGATGTCAGGGAGACACAAAACTGGTGCTGTTACTAGGTGCTTCTTCAATTCTTGAAAACTTGCTTCACATGCCTCGGTCCATTGGAACTTCTTCTATTTCTTCAACAATTCTTTCATAGGATTTGCTATCTTGGAAAAGTTTTCAATGAACCTTCGGTAATATCCCGCAAGGCCCAGGAAACTCCTGATATCACCCACATTCTTAGGGGACTCCCATTCTGTCATGGAAGCTACCTTACTTGGGTCCATGAAAACTCCTTTAGCTGACACAATATGACCAAGGAACCCCACTTCTTTCAACCAGAACTCACATTTGCTAAACTTGGTATACAACTTGTGTTCCCTTAACTTTTCCATAATTAGGCGCAGATGCCTCTCATGTTCTTTCTCGTCCTTGGAGTATATGAGTATGTCATCAATGAATACCACAATAAACTTATCCAAGTACTCCATGAACACCTTGTTCATCATAGTCATGAAGTATGCTGGGGCATTGGTTAAGCTAAACGACATCACGCTGTATTCATACAATTCGTATCTCGTGGTGAAGGCTGTCTTGGGTACATCCTGTTCCCGGATCTTTAGCTGGAAATAACCTGATCGGAGATCAATCTTAGAGAACACACTAGCTCCCTTTAATTGATCGAACAGGTCATTGATATTGGGTAGAGGGTACTTGTTCTTGATTGTCACTTCATTGAATGACCGGTAGTCCATGACTAGTCTCTTGGTTTTATCCTTCTTCTCCATGAATAAGACAGGCGCTCCCCAAGATGACGCACTTGGTTGAATGAAGCCTTTGTCCAATTTCTCTGTAAGCTATTTCTTAAGTTCCTTCAACTCATCCACATCCATCTTGTATGGTCTCTTTGCTATCGGTCTAGTACCAGGCATCAAGTCAATGAGAAATTCGATGTCTCGATCAGGAGGCATCCCTGGCAATTCTTTCAGAAACACATCTGGATACTCCTTCACAATTGACACATCCTCCACGCTAACCCCCTTAAGAGAGTTCACCATACTTCCTTTGAGTGCGAAAGCTGACTTAAAGCGGATCCTTTTCTTGTCCGGAGTCGTGAGTGCGATAGTCCTTTTGGCACAATCTATGACTCCCTGATATTCGGTCATCCAATTCATGCCCAAAATTATGTCTAAGCCTTGTGACTCCAGAACGACTAGGCTGGTGGGAAAGATGTATGCCCCAATCCTTAGTTCTAACCCACGGCATCCAGAGTTTGCCACTATTTCTCCACCAGGAAACTTACCCTTAGGGGAGTAATAATAGTCTCCGTAGGTATCTTGCCTCTATCAACAAATACCCTTGATATGAATGAATGTGATGCACCAGTTTCAAAAAGAACAACTGCGGGGGTGGAGTTAAGCTTGAACTTACCAATCACGGAGTCAGGTGCCTCACGAGCATCCTCCACGGAGACATGATTCACCGTGGCTTTGACGAATGGATTCGACTTCTTCCCATTTCCATTACCATTGCCATGGTTGTGTCAGTTGTCGTTCCCATTACCATTCCCATTCTTCATCTTTTTGGGGCAAGTAGTTGCATAATGCCCTGTCTTGTTACACTTGAAGCATGTCACTTCACTCAGATCCTTCCCATTGCCATTTCCATTGCGGTGTTTATGGCCATTGTGGTTATGTCCTCCATGACGATGACCATTATGGTTGTGGGGTGGTGGTGACGAAGTGCGTTGCTTCTGATATGGGGCCGAGTTGTGCTTGTGTGAGGTGGACTTTGTCTTTCGGTTCTCTATACTCCTTTGCTTTGCTTCAACCACAACTGCCCTGTCCAGAAGTTCCTGATAGTTATCAAACTTCAGAGCCACAAGATGAATGGATATTTCATCATTCAGTCCCCTTAAGAACTCCTCCTGTCTCTTGGCGTCAGTGGATACATCATCAGGTGCATAACGTGCCAGCTTGTTGAAGAGGTCCCCATACTCGGAGACAGAGCGGTGCAGTTGTTTCAAGTCACGGAACTCACGTCTCTTTAGTGACATGACTCCCGCGGCTACGTGATGAGTACGAAAGGCCGCCTCGTACTGGTTCTAGGTGATAACCTCAGTATCAGGGTGGATGACCTGGTAATTATCCCACCATTCAGCAGCTGATCCCTCAAGTTGGTGCGCGGCAAAGCGCACCCTGTCAGCTCCAACAACTTGGATGGTGTCTAACTTCTTATTGGTGGTGCGGAGCCAGTCATCTGCCACAATTGGCTAAGAAATACTTGAGAAAATTGGAGGGTTCAACCTCAAGAATAGAGTCAGGCGATCATGTTGGGGCGGTGGGGGTGGTGGAGGCGGCGGGTTGTTGTTGTTGTTTTGCATGTTTTGAGTGAGGAGTTGGATCAGTTGATTCTAGGAGTTCAGAAGTTGTGCTATCTCTGGGGGCATGTTGTTGTTGTTTCCACGTCTCGCCATCTGTGGGGTTTGGTAGACAAGTTAAGAAATGGATAGAAAGCCTAAGGAATAAACTCCTACCCTTATGTAAACAAGAGAAAAACACACGAGAAAAGCAAGGCACACAAAGCACATAGTGTAACACACTCAACCAAGTTTAACTAAACCAAAATAATTTTTGGTACTCAATACAATCACGAACAACGTTTGACTATAGAACTAAAGGTGGTCCAACTACTCTACTCATCATCCACTTCCTCATCCTCAATAATGAAGCCTTCCTTCTCCAGCAGTGACTTGTATAACTCCATGTCCTTCGTCGTGGCTTCAAGCTTCTCCTGAAGTTCCTTCACCTCCTGTGGCTCCGGGGTAGCAGCTTCAAGCCTCTCTTGAAGTTCCTTCACCTCTTGCAGCTCCTGGGTAGCAGCTTCGAGCTTCTCTTGAAGTTCCTTCTTCTCCTTCTGTAGCTTCTTGATCAAACTTGAACCCATAGTCACGGGCGTGATCTTCTCCTCCAAGCTCCTCTTGGCTGCTCGCAGGTCCTTTAACATGGTGGCAAAGTTCTTGAACTCCATCTCGTTTTTTTGCAAGGTATATGATGTTGATGAAGCTCCCGCCGTCCATCAATGTCTTGGGCAGCCAGTAGTCAGCCACCTTGGGCCTGACCACCAGGGTGACTCGCCCTAGATATTCGATCCTGGGCGCGTGATCTTGGCAACTCCAGGTGATGCTTTGCTCGGACCAGTTGAGCAAGCGGGGGACGTCAACCTGGGTCACCGCATTGACGGCGACCACGCGGGCAAGGACCTTCTTCTCGCGTTTGGTGTCGAGCCCGGTGAAGGTGTGTAGCGAGCCGGCGACGTGTCCGAACCCGCCGGCGTTGCCGTTGTCCCTTGGTGGGTTGTTTTTGGGGTCCTCCCTTGCTCGCCTTGCCTTTTCGATCTCTTTGAGAGAAAGGCAGTCCGTGGTGGTGTGGGTGGCGGGTTTTGCCTCCCTGCTATGGTAGATGCAGGGCTGGTTGAGCAGGGCGGCGGGATCGAATTTCGGCCTCGCCGCGTTGTTGGCGTGGTAATTTCCGCGGTCGCGGTAGTTTCCTCTGTCGCGGCGCAAGCTCTTCGAGTCATGTTGGCTGTAGCCGGCATTGGCGATGAAGTCGACGCTCCCATCACTGCGGCACTTGCTGGTGATGCGAGTGTTGCCGTAGCGCATGTCACGCTGTCGCCCGCTGTCGTTGCCGCTGGTGCGGCGTCTTCCTCCCGACTCGTCGTCGGAGTCTTGGTTGGGGTCCTCCTCTGTGTAGCACTTGGGGATCTCGAGGAGGTCAGAGATGTTGTCGAGCATCCGGTAGACCCTCTTGATCTTAGTGACTAGGGGTTCGTACCAGCACGAGTTCTTGAAGCAATGTATCGCCGTGTCCGGGTGGATGCCGGAGGCATTGATCCATAGTTCCTACCACCTTTGAATCCAGTGGCGGGTCGACTCGTGTTTTCCCTGGATGCATCGCTCCAGGTCCTCAATGGTGGTGGCGCGGGTATAGGAACCCTCAAAGTGCCTGACGAAGCCATCCTGCATTTCCTCCCAAGAGTCAATGTTGTCGGCGGGGAGGGTGTTGATCCATTGTCGGGTCACACCCTCCACCATCAGGGGAGGTAGCGAGCGGCTAGCAGGTCGGTGTGGCCGGCGATTCCCATTGCCATGAGGTATATGTCTAGCCAGACCGCTAGGTCGTACGTCGGGTTGTACTTTTCGATCTCCTTGGGCGCCTTGAAGTTGGCGGGGTACCTCTCTCCTCAGATCATAGGTCCGAAGCACTGGGGGCCGACTCGTCTGAGCGAGCACCTGGGTTCGGGGTCGCCGCGGTTACTGAGGGTATGCCTCAGGTCGTTTGGCTGGCGCGCCCGCCAAGACTGGTTGTTGACGATGTGCGTGCGGGCATCGATTGGCTGCCCATTGGCAGTGACCGTGTTGTTCACAGGCCGCGGCTCATTGGTGGAGAGCCAGGGGCTGGCGGCCCGTGGTTGGTTTGCTAGGGGCCGCGGTGGTGGGCAGGTCACGGCGTTGGCGATAGTGGGGTGACCGCTTGAGGCCGCCCTGCTTGCCGAGGAGCGGGAATACATCTGCCCCCGCGGGTTGACTCCCGCGGCTTGTTGCTCGCGGCCCTGGCAAGTAGAGCCTTGTCGTACTCGATCTGCAGCGCACCTTCTCCCTGGACGTCGAGGTTGGCGACCGCGGCGTCGGCCGCGATGACGTTGTCCATCGGGGTGGAGTACAGTAGGAGTCTGTTGGCGTCGCGGGCTTGTGGAGAGATTATGATCCCTGGCGAGTCCGGCGGGGGCGCGCGACCAATGGGTGGTGCTGGGGCCCCAGTCGCGGGTGTACCGGGTGGTGGTCGGTTGCTTCCACCTGGTGGCACGTTCTTGCAATACTCACGCTCAGCCACGCGTGTGGGGTCGCTTTCCTCGTTGAAGTTTAGGACGTGGCCCCGGATGTTGGAGTTCATGCAGGTCCTGATGCGGCGCTGGCGATAGAGCGATAGCTCCCGCGCAGTTTCCCTCTCAAAGCGGAATCTCTCACGCTCGGCTAGCTCATGGTGCTGCACCTCCACGAGTCGCATGGGGGCTTCCTCCACCTATGTGGCCATGGCGGTCGGCTGGATCGGTGTGGAGAACGGATCTGGCAGGGTGGCCGTGCTGCCCGCCATGTAGATCACGTGGATGTGATTGGATCTGGCGCAGAAGTCCTTGGGGGACTCCGAGCTAGAGTCAGAGTCAAAGATCCCCAGGATGGAGGAGTCCTCGAAGTCCTCGAGGTTGGAGACCCGCGTGATGGGGTCCTCCGGTGATGCTGCGGTGATAGATCCGTCGACCGAGGCAGGGGTCGCAGAGTCGACATCGTTTGTGGCGGCGTCAGTCTCATCCGCATTGCTGGCGGCTGAGTCGTACTCGGTGACGAGCCTCCTGATGGAGCGGACCTGCCCCTCCGAGATCAGATCGCGGCGCGGGGGTGGTTCGCCGAGGACCATCATCATTGATGGGTCGACCGCATAGGTGAAGCCGACGAAGAGGTTCATGGTGCCGACCGGCATTATCGTGCCATGGGTGATCGGGCGTGACGTCGGGATGTAGTTGCTGGGCAGGATCTCTAGGATCCCACCGATGGCGATCATGCGGCTGGTGGCTATCGGCCGATCGATCAGCGAGTAGGGTCTCGCCGTAGAACTCAGGCTTGTCCTGCTAGGCCCCACGGTCGGCGCCACTGTCATGGAAATGGCCACAGCAGTCGCTGCTATGGGCAGCGATTGATTGAATCGGGGGCGAGAGCTGGCGGCCATCTGCGGTGCGAGATGGGGGCGGATGCACATGGTTTCCCCAGGTTCAGCCCCGGAGGGTAAAGACCTACTCCTACTAGATTAGATTGATGGAGAGCGAATTAGAGGGACGACGAGCTTGGTGTTTAAGCAACGAGTTTGTTGAAGGGGTGTATGATGGAACGTAAGTCCTCAGAGGACCCTAGGGAGGTTCATATATGACGCACCTCGCTAGGGTTACAGTTTATAACCGAACAAGATATGGATTCGGAGGATTTGACCTAATCCAACTGGGCTTCGAGTATGCTTCTGGGCCTCCAGTCTCCAATCGCCAGGCCTTCTCCTTAGTCACATTCCAATCACCGTCCTGCAAGCCCACTTGTGAGGCCTTTGGCCCAATCGGAATGTCCTACTAGGCATATCCCATTCGGCATATCCCCATCACCACTAGTCCATCCTGTATGATAACCTAGCTAATTGACAATGTACAGTGTCAAAACCATTTTGCAAAATCTGTTGGATAAATCTCAGTAGCTCTATTTTTACTACTTACCTCTATGCTATTCTCCTCTTACCTTTGCATGTTTTAATCTGCTCTCTTACCTTTCATCAAGTCGAATATTTCTTGTGGTGGGTTTACATTGTACCTTTAGGATTTTGATTCCTTCCTCTTGCAATGATGTTTGTACATCTGGGTTTCGTGTCATCTGATGCATCTTACATCATTTGTGCCTTTGATTTGACCAGATTTCACTAAAAATTACTTTATATCTTCCGGTTTCCAACATGATGAAATCACCTTGTACTTCAGATCCGATGAAGGGCATGCATCACATCTTTGAGTTTTCATACAAAGCTTCATGAACACTGTTTATCGAGATCTATAGTATGAATTCTGAGAGTTTGGGTGCAGATTCCCCTATTCGGGTACGTAGTAATGCTTTGGGTGTGGGATGGAGTAGCTACCATACCACTACTCCTACCATTAACTTTGTGTTTCATTGAAAGAGTGGATTAATGCGATTTCTGCTCAATATATGCAAGTTAGAGGTGGCCTTATCTTTTGAGACCTTTACTACCTTCTTTGTTTCTCTGGAGTGTTCTCTCGAATAACTTGAGTGGCATCTTCTTGCTGGTGGTGTCGATGATTTCAAGATGGAGAAAGAATCTTGTTTGGTGGTGTCACGAGGATCAACATGAAGCGAGAAGACTCAGATCATCTCCCTCCTTCCCCGTACCACGGAGCGGATCTCACGGCTAGATCCCTTGTTAGTGGTGTACAATTGTAGCACCCCTGAAAAGTCCCCATAATATATTGTTATTTTATTTTGTGCATCATCATGACATCATGCATATTTTTCTAGAATTTTTCTGAGAACAAAATTATTTTATTAAACACCCTATTTTGTTTGATAAATATATGTACAGTTTAATCAGGAGTAAATAATAGTGGTGGATTTTTTCACATCAATCTGCTATCCATGTCGTCCCGATTCTTTTTGGGCGTGGACTGGAGGCCAAAAAGGACACGGAACAATGTCGCAACGGAGCCCTTCTATTCCGTAATGCGGGCCTTGCTATGGGCCATGTGGAGAGATTCCCTACCGCGTACAGGTGGACGATGGGACGCGCCCATGACATGGGCCCACCATCATCGTATGCGTGCAGTACCGCACTACGTGATAGGCATTCATGGTGCAACAAGGCTCCCCAACCGGTGGGTGGCGAGGCCCGCTAAGAGCCGACGTGGCGCCCGGCGTGTAGCACCCCGGGAAAAGCACTACTAGAAAATTTCTTCTTAATTCCTTTTCTTCCATCATCTCGACATCTTTATCATTATCATCATTCATTTGTTTTGTCCTAAAAGTATTTTACTAAACCCTATTTTTATTATACACTACTTACCCTCCCTTTGTTCGTCCAATACTATTTGCAAAAGTGTTTTAAAAACAAAAGAAGAAAAAGAAAATACTAAAGTTATGTTTTTAAGGGGGCAGCTGAACCAGGCCAGGCCCAGCCCAGTCGGCCACCCCCACCCTAAGCCTACACAAAAACTAATCCAACTTAAACCCGCACTGCACTAACCGCTACCACCAACACGCACAAGTCACACACCGAACATGGCAACACAACCTGACCCACCCATCAGGACACACACAAACTAGCGCACACACCTGACACGTTACACACAGGCACACCCAACAATCAGGCATGAACCACACATACTACACTCACGCGTACACGATGCACGTGAAAGGAATATGCCCGAGTGGCAATAATAAAGTGGTTATTATATTATATTCCATATTTATGATAAATGTTTATTTCTCATGCTATAATTGTGTTAACCGGAAATGTTAATACATGTGTGTTGAATAAACAAAGAAAGGGTTCCTAGTAATGCCTCTCATTACACTAGCTTGTTGATTCACATATGATCAAGGTTTCCTGATTATGATATTGGATGTTGTTAATAACAAGGTCACAACATTGGTAGAAAGATGTGATGAACATTCTCCCAAAAGTATAGTTATAGTATCATGCCATTATGTTTACACTACTATAACGTCACTCAGTGTAACCCTAATCCATGAGATCACATCAATTGCTGACTCAGGAAGAGTATTTTGATTACATCAAATGTCACTTCATAACTGGGTGATTATAAAGGTGTCATTGGATACTTGGAAAGTGTCAGTTGAGGCTCGTGGATCAAGAGTGGGATTTTCCCATCCTGATTATGGAGAGATATATGCAGGGCCCTCTCAGTGATATCACATTAACATAGCTTGCAAGCAAGAGATAACAATCACTAGAATGTTATATCATAGGAACAAGAAAAAGAGTAATTGTCGGTAAAGAGACTAAACAAGGTATGGATGATACCGAGTGATCGAATCTCAGACAAGTAAAATATTGCGAGATAAAAGGAATTTGATTACAACAAAAAGGTTCAGACGATCATTTGATTTTCATGGAGCTAGTGGAGCCATTATGGATATCCAGGTCCCGCTAATGATTATTGATTGGAGAAAGTCTCGATCATGTCTAGTCAGATCGCGAGCCCGTAGGGAGACACACTTAATTATAGTCGACTCATTTTAGTGGATAGGGAACTTAGAAGAAAATACTGGCCAACGCAAGAATTGTTCTGATAAATCTGCCCGAATAGTTTCAGTTTATCGGAATATTGGGAGGGGATAAAATGTTAATATGTTCATTAAATGAAGTACTCATTAAATGAAGTGTTCATTAAATTGAGTGGTGTTAAACCAAGTGAACTAAAGTGCTATAATGGAAAGACCTTTGATTTTTGAGTGGAGAATTAATGGAATTATATATGGTGACCCTTTGATTTGCGTGAGTGGAGACTCCACCACCATCAAGAGAGGAGAGGTGGGGGAACAACTATGGGATGGTGCATGCCTCTTGAGCGCATACCCCCTATCCTATAAAATGAGGAGGTGGATAGCCCCTCTTCCCAAACCATTCCAATCACTCATCCCCTCCTCTCATATGCCCTTTGGTTGGTGTCTTCCTCCCCTTCTAGCCCTAACCATTGCCACGAGTGAGGAGATTAGGAAAATCCCTGCTCAAGATCTTCCCCACCACCATCACCACCATGTCATAGTGTTCCTAGAGTTCTCGAGGATCCACTACCTCCGTTGTTGCGCTGGAACGAGGGATAGAAGCCGAATTACGGAGGCGCTGCACTTGTGGCATTGTCATCGTGTCCTTGAGGATGGTTGTGTACACTATACAATAGCCACATTTCTTTGCGAGAATGTTATCCCTCTTTATGGTCTTCAAGGGTGAGTCCATACGAAACCGTTACAAGTATCACCTAGATTAGATCTTGGCAGTTGCAACCGTAGGCAATTTTTTTGTTTTTTATGCAACGAACCCCATCATTGGTATCAAAGACGTGTCTATGTGTAGATACTTTGTATGGTTAGAACACATATAAATATGTGGGAGGTGATGGTCATGTTATTGCATCCTTCATGTATTTTGAATATTAGCGGCATAGTGGGATGAAGCGACCCCAACAAACTTTACATGTCCTCGCACATAATACATGTTCCACGCTTGACATGCAACTAGTTTTGCATAAGTGGCTAGCGGTTGTCTGTTTCTCCCACTATAGTTGATATCTGATTTACAACGGTTTGCTAATAATTTGATTTTTAATGTCGTGGTTCCTTGCTCGTAGGTAAGATGGATTCTATCTTCAAAAGACCAAAGCCATGTAAAATATGTAAAAGATAAATTAGAAGCGTCTAGTTATATTTTTGCTGCGCGTGTGTCATTATAGCTAAATGCTATAATTTTAGTATGGTGAGATACTCTCGGGAATTAAAGTGGGAGCGCCATAGACCTTGGTGATACACAAATGGAATGATAGTGATCATTCCAAGATGCACAAGAGAGTGATCAAGTCCAAGAACCATATCATATCACTTCTACATATGATGTTTGTTTGCATCTTATTTATGCATATGTCTAGCTTAGAAGTTGGCGGTAGCATTCTAAGATGATCCCTCCCACTAAATATCAAGATAACAATATGTTCTTCCTTAGTATGCACCTATAAGAAAGTTAGTCGTTTCGAAGCACTACGTAATGATCGGATGTGATAGACTCTACATTCGCATACAATGAGTTTAAGACAGTTTTACACACGCGAGTACTAAGGTTCTTACTTGGCGAGACTAGCATGTATAGACATGGCCTTGGAACATGAACCAAAAGGTAAAGCACGAGTCATATGAATGATATGATGTCCATATGATGCTCGCAATTGGAGCTGCACCACCACTTGTGATGATCGATCGTGGTGTAGCGAATTTGGTTCGTGTAATCACGAAAACAACTCGAGGGATGTTGTTTTGAGTGGGAGTTTAATTTACTAATTTGGATTAATTTGAACTCAATTTATCATGAACTACATCAAAGTGAATTTTCATAGTTTGTTGTAGTTACTAGCATTGGTTTACCACCATGTCTTTAGCTATAATTGAGATAATATAACTATATGGTTTTTGGAATTTTTACTTTATGAATTGGTATCGTATTGTTTTATGAGTGTCAATATAAAGTTTAAATTACTGTTGCAAACTTCCATCAAAACCTCACTTACTCTGTGAAATTCAATAAGTTATATTGAATCAGGAGTAACAAATTCCAGAATTAGTATCTAAGTATCATGCTTGACTCCATGATTCTTGCTATTGAAGAATTGTGTTAATATCAAAATTATCTAGGAGCTGAAAATTGTTTCAGAAACCATCATTTGTAGAAGATATTGTGATATCTAAAACAATGGCTTGGTTGCAATATGATAGAATATAATTTTAATAAGATACATGTTCTCATATAGTATGAGAAATTGTGAAGGTTGGAGACACTAGGCATCCTGATCTCCCAAAAAGGTTTTGGGAACTAACATTATATTCGCGATTCTCCTTTATAAGCTGTAGTAGCTTGATCATGGAAGTTTTAATGATAAGGATGGATAAAAGATTGTGACACCCTCGGGATCAGGGTTAACCAAATCCCAGTCCTTAGCCTGACATAAGCTTAACTTAAAGCTCGAGGATATCCAGTAAGAAATTGGTAACACAACAGTAACCCTGCGACACAAAAATTATTATAGCAATCTCATAACTTAGCGAAGAACCAAAATATTACAAGCCGAGGTCCCTGACCACAAACATCAAACAAAGGAAGGCAAATTATGCTATTAGGTATAGCAAACTTAACAAATGGCCTAAGAGGCTTGAAGCATAACGATGACATCCCAGCCCATAGATTCCAGGCTGCCGGCCGGGAACCCCAAGCTACTCGTTGGAGTCGATGTTGTACCGAACTTGTCTTCAGGGGAACACTTATTCTGCTACGAAATTATCAACAAAGCAAGGGTGACTACAGGGTGTACGCCGCAAGACTTATGGCTGGTGGGGTTATGTGGCATAAGAGGCCTAAAGAATAACGATGACGTCCCAGCCAATAGATTCTAGGCTGCCGGCCGGGAACCCCAAGCTACTCATCGGTGTCGATGCTGTACAGAACTCGTCTTCAGGGAACACTTATTCTGCTACAAAATTATCAACAAAGCCGGGGTGAGTACAGGGTGTACTCTGCAAGACTTATGGCTGGTGGAGTTATTTTGCATAAAGGCATCTTTGTTTGTAAAACAAGTAGGAGAAGAAGCTCGTCTAATCAGAATATTTTAAAAGGGGATAAGAGAGCGACATCTCCGAAGAATTGATCATCAGCTTGATATCCACCAAAGTAATCCTCATCTCACACTAGGATCACCCCCTCGTACCCATGAGGAAGCATCCTTAAGCACACGTTGAACTGCCAAGTTTTAAGATTAGGTTAGTTCTCTATGATATCACATTCATTCACAAGTCGTCCATAACCGTGGACACGACTTTCGAAAAGATTTAACCCTGCAGGGGTGTGCAACTTCACCCACACGTACCAACCGACTCTTAATGCCAGTACATTAGCCCTCTTCCTTGGTAGGCCGGCAGAGGGTAGTTGGCCACGACCTTTACCTTTCTTTCACCGAGGCCATGAGTCACGCCCTAAGGAAGGTTCCACCGTAACGGGTCAACTCCAGAAGTCGGTCCCTAGAGATGTGGGCGAGGTTGGTTTACCAGGGGCTCCATCGACCCCAAGCAACCCCGACCATGCTTACCTAGCTGTTATGATGCACCTCCTTCACCTCCTCTTTCGAAACCATTTTCAATGTGTACGCCAAATGGAAAGCCCAAACTATGAGACTCATGGAATCTACTAGGCAAGTTAGTTAGTCGAGAGGTCCCCATAAACCCTGTGTGGTTGTATGCTCATCTTGGTTCCGAGGGAAAGAACTCGGGTCCTAATGGTGGCGAGCATGGGACTACAAAACCCACATCCCACCATGGCCTCCCATACAAGCCTTAGCATGTTTAACCTTTACCACTCATCTTAAGTCATCAGTATACCTCAATCTCCTGCCATACTAGATTCTCTGCATTTGGTACATCTTCTGGATGAACCAGCACAGACAGCTAAGCATGGCTAAGCAAGACACAGATATAAGCTCTAGCAGTGCACACAAGCCAAACCTAGTTATGGTGGGAGTAGTGGATCAGGTAATATAAGCTCAAAGTGAGTAATGCAATAGATAGGATACTCTATTTATCGATAAAAGACCACAGTGGAATCGTATGCAACATGGCAAGAATTGAAATGCTTTCGTAATCATAGGATTGTATAATGGTGGGGCTATGCTTGCCTTGTTTGTTGATACCCGAATATAGATCTCCGGAAGCCTTGTACTTGAATTGATTATAGTTGATCAAGTATTGATCTCCGGGCTTCGATGGTGTTGATCTCGGTCTTTGATCTCCATCTCGATATCGTATTCTACTGGGAAGAAGCAAACACTGGAAAGAAAGGGGAAACAACAATCAACACATGGCATCGATGCAATGCTCAAGCAAGGATGATGATATGACAAGTTAAATTGTATTGAAATGAAACCCTAAAGCATGCTAGATCAGTTTAAACAGGGTCTGAGGGTCGCAAACCCTATAACAAGGGAAACCTCGGAGTCACCTACAGGGGTTCACTTCGTTCTTTAATTAAACTTTTAATGAAAGTTGTTGATCAATGCATGATTATGATTCAATTGTGTAGATCTCATTTTTCTAAACAATTTGATATATTATGCATATTTTTCGGACTTTTTCTAAACATTTTTCTAAATAATTAGTTATTGATTTTATAAGATTTATCCTTTTTTCTGAAATTATTGAAACATTTAAAGGCTTTATTGCGTCACGCTGATGTCAGTGGAGGCGTTTTAACTTTTTACACCGCAGGTTGGGCTAGCCTCAGACACAAACAGATGGGTCCAGGCTACGACAGCGCACCACGCTGACAAACCACGACACCACGTCAACACCACATTGGCGCCATGTAGGAGAACGGCCAGACGGTGGCGGTGGGCAACACTAGGGGGCACGCGGCGCTACATGGAAGGGTGTGTTTGGGCGAGTGCGATGCAGGAAGGCTACTAGGGGTCGCGCCGCTCCGAGAGGGTCACTGGAGTGACACCTGTGATGGTGACTGGCGGTGATAGACTGTGGTGCACGGCGCGGGCTGCAGGCAGAGCGGGAGGGAGAGAAAGGAGGGGTCCGGGAGGACCAGTTCTGACGGACGTGACAGCGGGGCCGGAGGTGGACCAGAACGGCGAGGAGGTCGATGGAGACACTTGTCGGTGTTGGGGAAGACGACCTCGATTCCGGCGATTGAGGGCACGTGCGCTTCCGCGACTTGTCTAGGAAGGACTGGGAGGATGAGGCGGAGGTGATAGCGTGCTTTGTTGGCCTCAGGGTGGTGCAGAATGGCGGCGAACAACGGGGTCCGACGGGGTTAGGGGTCGGCGCTGGGGCAAAATGACAGAGAGAGGTTGGGGGAGAGTGTGAGGCCGAGGGGAAGCGGAGCACGACTCAGCGGGGTCCTTATCCACCTCCAGGGCGTCGGCGGCGTGCATCATAGCGCCTGCGCGTATCACGGCGGCAGCGACCGGCGGAGGCTGCGCCAGGAAGCTGCTTGACGTCGGGGACGACAATGACAAACAACCGAAGCGGTACGCGGGCCGTGGCTGGGCTGGCATGGGCCGAGTTTGGTCCATGGAGAAGCTTGTGCGCCTGCTGCTACTAGACGCACGGGGTGGCAGAGAGGAGAGGAAGGGTCTGGACCGGCCTGGCCAGCTCTGAGTCTATTTATTTATTTGCAAAATCTTTTTCTATTTCTGAAATCTATTTATCTTTTGTATTTCAAATCCTTTCTGTTTTTTGAATAATTTGAAAAATACTAGAGCTTTGTAAAGTATGAAAATATTGTAGGGACCCTTTAATCAATTTGGGCTCCATTATTTTTGTTCTTTTCAAATATTTTCAAAACCATTTGAATTGCTTTTAGGGAGGGGGAAAATAACTAGGGTTTAAGGTTGTGCATTACTTCTTTGTATGCATTTTTAAGAGATGATGCTCATGAATACACAATCAAACCCTAATTAAACATTAGCTACAACTGGGGTGTTACAGGTCTATCCCCCTTACGAGAATCTCGACGCGAGATTCCGCAGGTAGGAAAAAAGGAAGACAAACAGGGTCACTTCTAAGGATAAGACGGAAACACAGTAACAACACACGGAGTATCTCATGGTTGACTCATGAATGGAGTGTTCAGGGACTACTCTGAGGTGACGAACATGAAACACATCAGGTTAACAGAGTAAACAAAAGGAGATGGTTTCAAGTTGTTACATAACTGGTCTTCATAAGGATTGAGACCATGGAGCTTCAGAAGAGGTTAAACTTCTGAAAAGGAAAGCTTACAACAGGAAGAACATGACTACAGACTTCGAGACATGAAACTCTTCAGGTGGCTTAAGTAGAGCTTCCAGAGATACAAATATGCGGATAACCAAGCTATTGAACTAGTTTTGATACAGAAGGATCACTCTTCGTTCATCATAAGGTTAAGACAGAAAGGTTGTTTTGTGGCGAGGGCTCGTAAGAGTCACAAGGAACATGTAACAAGAGGAACTGATGATTACCAAAATCATAGTCGTTCTTCAAACAAGTTTAAAAACGAAGGAAACTCTTTATTCATCCACATCTATCAAAATCTTTGCCAAAGATCGTGATATCACTTTACACCACCAGGATGATTAAGTAAGAAGATTCATGATGACATGAGGAAAAAGAAACTTCATTCTCAGACTTCAATTACTTGGCTCAACAAATGCTCGCCAATATAACAGGGTCGAGAGGATCGACTGAGAGACATTTAGCAACGCTACTTTAAATGTTCTCCTTAATGTTCGAGACACCAAACATTAAGTAAGGGTCGAACTTCGGAGACAAAGGAAACCGTAAGCACAACTCTTATAATTAGATCATAGAAGGAGCCTCATGAAGAGTGGTTGCTATTTGCTGATTCAAGAGAATTTGACGATGGGCATTCCGACTAGTTCTTTCAACCATTACATTAATCTTGCCGGATTTACAAAGAGACCTATGTCAAAACCTTGAAGAACACAAACCATCATATCTGCTTGAGATTTAGATTTGTTAGGTGAGATGATACTTTAGACTCAGCATGTCCGAATAGAAAGCTTGCAACATTTACTGTAAAGTTAAAGTCAGTAGATTCTCAAGATAAGGACTACAGTGTTACGCTCCAATAGACTGAGCTAGATTGCTAGACCCATGTATTAACAACTTGTCAAATGACAATTTCTTATACATGAAGTACTTGCAACGAAATGCGACTGTGTCCTTAAGGAACATCTATAACTCTACTCAAATTCACAGTGACATCTTTCACATTTGCCCGTGAATCGTAGAAGGTTACTTCTAACATCTAGAACACATACTTCGAGATACCATGAAGAAGGTTCTTAAAAAGTTTTCCAACATTAATGCCAAATGTTCCATATGAATATAGTCTAGCATGGAGAGGATAAGGATGTCATCGATGGGATCAACAACAAACTTATTGAGACATTCCAGGAAGATTGACTCATATGTTGTATGAACAAGGCAAAGTATTGGTCAGACCAACGGACATGAGGATGTGCTCAAGTGAAACATCACGAGTAGCAATATCATCAAAATAGGCCTTGGAACTGACTGTGATTTCACGATAACCCAAATCAAATCAAAGGTAGGGGAGATAATATATCCACGGAGGAGATACTATCTTTCTTCAGCACGAACAAAACTACACATCCCTTTAAGTAGAAACTAAGTTGGATAGAACTTTTGTCTTACAACTCTCCAAGTTGTTGTTTAAGCTCAACCAACTAGTCCAGGGGTATCCGGTACGGATCCTTGGAGAAGAAGTAGTTCGACAAACTAGCTTGCTCAAGAACATGACAATATGGTCATGTGGCAACATGGCGATACTTCTAGGAAGACATCTAGAATATCATGAACCACCGATATGTCACTTAGTTTGAGAGGACACTCGCTTGGTAAGACAATAATACGTAGTCTTAGAGATTCGGCATGAGCCTAACTCTTTGACCGAGGAGAGTGTACCAGAATAGCAGACTTGGTAGCACAATCATCCTTCGCTTAGTGATAGGGTTAACCAATCACGCTAAAGATGACACAAATGTCCTTGGAGTTCGAAGCAATAAAATTTGCTAGGAATCTCAGATGGCCACATTATTACGCACATGCATCATTATCGAGCATGAAAGCTCGGAGGAAGGGTGGGTAAATATGTGTAAGAGCATCACTTCATTAAGAAGGTCATGAGACTCAACAGAACCTCTTAGTGTAAAAGGGTGTGATACACTATGGTAGAACATATAGAAGCTAATCAATGCCTCTTTATCTGCGGATTACAACACTTTGACCTGGTCCTAGATATGACGAGGTAATAGAGTTTTTTTCTCCTGACATCCCGAAATGGTTTGTCATGATGTAGCACAAGAGTATATTGCATCGGAAGACACCAATGCACATTAATACTTGGCTACCAATTGGTAGACAAAGGTCGGAAACCACAAGAGGAAAGGGAACATGCTCAGGATAGAATCCCAAGATGAAGATGCATAAGTCAAAAATCTTCTGGAAACCAATGCATAGAAGGGGAAGTGTGGCAGAGTCACGAGTATAGAAGTGAGACCCACAAGGAGTACCCTTCTCGTGATCTATTTGGTTCCATTAAAGAGCATCTGCCATAACTAGTGGTAGGGGAAGTCCTCAATTGTCAAAATTCAATCGCGACAATAACCACAAGCTTGAAGACTAAAATTATAGTTCTAGCCATCCTGAGGGGATGTGTGAACATTATGACACGGGTCCACATAATGGACCTTGGTTTAAAGATTAGCTTCATGTACAAGATTCATAACACTAGAATCCAGCACAATCTAGGATCTTCGGTTCAAGTCCAAGGGTTAGAACCCGACAAAGCAGTAACTACTACTTGAGTAATACAGCGTATACTGCAAGTTAGCAATCACGAGGTAGCTTCCAAGATAAGAAAGAACTTCTAAAGTACCCAAACAAATAAAAAGGAGGCACACGAGGTGAAAGGAATCCTCGAAGCCTAGAACAGAACACTATGGTACCTACAATATAATATTGTGGGCCCATAGGTAGCAAGATCTTGATGGATAGGAATCTCTCAGACGAAATAGAGCAAGAGGAAACAAGGAAGACACAACACACAACTCTAGAGAACTCTACACTAGGTCAACTGGCTGAGAAACGACATGCCTAGAAGGCACCTAAGCTTTGAAAGACTAGAAGAGATATCAAAACTTTTTCCAAATCAACATAAGGTAAGATGACCTAGAGTTAGAGAGAAACTGGGTAGGGAGAAAAAGAAGCATACCAGAGTTTTCACAAAAAAATTTATCTTTGAAAATAGTTTTCACAAGCAATAGACACAACATCGACCAGCAGCAAGGTTTTCCTATAGTCGGTACTACTCTGATACCAAAGACCTGTGACACCCCCGGGATTAGGGTTAAACAAATATCAAACCTAAGTCTGGCATAAGCTTAACCTAGATCTCGAGGATATCCAGTGAGAAATCGGTAACACAAAAGTAACCCTGCGACACAAAAATTATTAAAGCAAGCTCATAACTGAGCGAAGAACCAAAATATTACAAGGAGAGGTCACTTGCCACAAACATCAAACAACGGAAGGCAAATTATACTATTAAGTATAGCAAACTTAACAAATGGCCTAAGAGGCCTGAAGCATAACGATGACGTCCCAGCCCATAGATTCCAGGCTGCCGGTCGGGAACCCCAATCTACTCGTCGGTGTCGATGTCGTACCAAACTTTTCTTCAGGGGAACACTTATTCTGCTCCAAAAGTATCAACAAAGCAAGGGTGGGTACGGAGTGTACTCCACAAGACTTATGGCTGGTGGGGCTATTTTGCATAAAGCCATCTTTTTTATATAAAACAAGCGGGAGAAGAAGCTCGTCTAATCATAATATTTTAAAAGGGGATAAGAGAGCGACATCTCCGAAGAATTGAGCATCATCTTGATATCCACCAAAGTAGTCCTCATGTCACAACTAGGATCACCCCCTCATACCCATGAGGAAGCATCCTTAAGCACACATTAAACTGTCAAGTTTTACGATTAGGTTATAGTTCTCTATGATCTTCACGTCCATTCCCAAGTCGTCCATAACCGTGGACACGACTTTTGAAAAGATTTAACACTGCAGGGGTGTACAAATTTACCCACACATACAACCGACTCTTAATGCCACTAGTAATAGCCCTCTTCCTTGGAAAGCCGGCAATGGGTGGTTGGACACGACCTTTACCTTGCTTTCAGCGAGACAATGGGTCACGCCCTAAGGATGGTTCTTCGGTAACGAGTCAAATCCCGAAGTCGGTCCCTAGAGATGTGGGCGAGGTTGGTTTACCAGGGGCGCCATCTACCCCAAGCAACCCCGACCACGCTTACCTACCTGTATAAATGCACCTCCTTCACCTCCTATTTCGAAAACATTTTCTATGCATATGTCGAATGGAACACCCGAACTATGTGACTCATGGAATCTACTAGGAAAGTTAGTTACTCGTGAGGTTTTCCAGGCCCCGTGTGGCTGTACGCTCGTCTTGGTTCAAGAGGCTAGAATTCGGGTCTAGTAGTGGCGAGCATGCGACTACAAAAACCACATCTCACTATGGCCTCCCATACAAGCCTTAGCATGTTTAACCTTTACCACTAATCTTACCTCATTAGTATACCTCGTTCTCCTGTCATACTAGATTCTCTGCATTTGGTACATCTTCAAGATGAACTAGGACTGACAGCTAATCATGGCTAAGCAAGACACAGATAAAAGCTCTAGAAATGCACACAAGCCAAACCTATTTATGTTAGGAGCAGTGGATCAGGTAATGTAAGCTCAAAGGGAGTAATGCAACAAATAGGATACTCTATATATTGATAAAAGACCACAGTAGAATCGTATGCAACATGGAAGGAATTGAAATACTTTTGAAATTGTAGGATTGTATAATGGTGGGGCTATGCTTGGCTTGTTTGTTGATACCAAGATATAGATCTTTGGAAGCCTTTTGCTTGACTTGATTATAGTTGGTCAAGTATTGTTCATAGATCTTCTATGGTGTTGATCTCGGTCTTCAATCTTGATCTCGATATCGTATTCTCCCAGGAAGAAGCAAACACTAGAAATAAAGGGGAAACAACAATCAACATATGGCATCGATGCAATGCTCAAGGAAGGATGATGATATGACAAGTTTAATAGATCTTAAATGAATCCTTAGGGAATGCTTGATCATTTTAAACAGGGTCTGAAGGGTACAAACCCTAGGACAGGGGAACCCCAGAACACCTGTGAGGGGTTTATTTAGTTTATAATTAAACTTGTAATTTAAGTTGCTTAACAATGCATGATTATGAGTCTATTGTAAAGATCTCATTTTTCTGGACATTTTGATATAGTATTTGTATTTTTCCAATTTATAGACAAAAAATATTGAATTTATAAGATTTAGCCTTTTTATGAAATTATTAAATAACTATTAAACTTTTTACACCAGGGAAACCCTAGCCATAGTGGCTGACAGAGGGGCCCTAGGCCATGTTAGCTGCCACACGGGCAGGTGGGGCCACTAGCCGGTTTGACCGGGTCATAGCCACGCCTGCTGACGCACGTGTGACATCATCATGATGTCACACCAGCGGGGATCCTTCGGATCGGCGGCGGGGGACGGCGACAAGGGGCTCGCGGGACAGTGCGGTTATGCGGGTTGGACGCAGTGCAGCAAGACGGACCTAAACCTGGCAACACCGCTACAAGAAGGTCGCCGGAGACGGTGGCACGACGACGGACAATGGCGACAGACGGTGCCGCACGACGACAAAGCGAACCAGAGGGAGAGGGGAAGCACTAAGTGCTACTGGAATACGGCATGCTCACCCTATGCATGAAGATGGTGGTGGTGAGGCCGGAGGAGGTCTATAGCAGCGGCGATGGCGACGCCGGAGCTTGTCGGGGTCGGAGAATATGCGGTTGGCGGTAGCGATTTGGGGCACCTCGGCTCGATTCTTTCTAGGAGGATGACCAGCACAGCACAGCGGTTCTCCAAGGCTTCACGACCAAGAACGGCGAGGTCAGGAATGGCGGGGGCTAGCGGTTACCGGCGAGCTAAGTTCGGGAGTTCGTTGGGCTCGCGCGGGAGAGCGAGAGAGAGGGAAAAGAGGGGATGGGGAGACTTAGGAGGTTGAGGGCATCCTTATACTTCTCTCCTATGTCGGTGGCGGGGCACGAATCGTGGCGCAGAACGACGATGGCATCGCCGTTGACACGCATGTGGTTGTCGCCTGCGGGGAAGACGACACCGAACAGGTAAGGCGAGCTGGGTGGAGGTGGGCCTTGTGTGAGGTTGCAGGCTGCACGGTAGGCGGCAGGTAGCGCTTAGAAGGGCTGGGGCGGCCTGGGCTGGCAGCTGTCCCTTTTTTTCAAAACCTTTTTCCAAATTGTTTTCTGTTTTCCCTTTGTACTTTAATTTCAAAATTGTTTTTGAGTACTTCAAGAATACAAGAGGATTTGTAAAAGTATAGAGATATTTTAGGGGCCCTATTAGTCAACTTGGGCTCCATATATTTTTGATACTTTTCAAAATATGAAAAACATTTTGAATGGTTTTCAAAGAGAGGGAAATATTAGGGTTTTAGGGTTTTGCTTTAATTCTTTTGCATGCAATTTAATTGTTTTTGAGTACTTCAACAATACAAGAGGATTTGTAAAAGTATAGAGATATTTTAGGGGCCCTATTAGTCAATTTGGGCTCCATATATTTTTGATACTTTTCAAAATATGAAAACCATTTTGAAAGGTTTTCAAAGAGAGGGAAAGATTAGGGTTTTAGGGTTTTAGGGTTTTAGGGAAAACCATTTTGAAAGGTTTTCAAAGAGAGGGAAAGATTAGGGTTTTAGGGTTTTGCTTTAATTCTTTTGCATGGAATTTAAGGGATGATGCTCATGAATTCACAAACAACCCTAAATATAATATTAACTAAAACTGGGGCGTTACAGCTCTATCCCCCTTACGAGAATCTCGACCCGATATTCCAAAGGTAGGAAGAGAGAGAGAGAGAGAGAAACAGGGCCACTTCTAAGGATAAGAGGAAAACACACTAAACAACACACCAAGTATCTCATGATCAACTCATGGTGGTGTGTTCAGAGACAACTCTAAGATGACAACATGAAACACATCAAGGTAACAAGAGGAGATGGTGTCAAGTTATTAGATAACTGGTCTTCGTAAGGATTGAGACCATGGAGCTCATAGAAGAGTTTAAACTTCTGAGAAGGAAATCTTGCAACAGAAAGAACAAAATCACACACTTCGAGAAGTGAACCTCTACTAGACGGCTTAAGTAGAGCTTCCAGGGATACAAAGATACACATAACCATGCCATTGAACTGCTTTTGATACAGAAGGATCACTCTTCATTCAACAGAAGGTCAAGACAAAAAGGTGTTTTGTGGCAAGGACTCGTAAGAGTCACAAGGAACATGAAACAAGAGAAGCTTTTGATTACCAAAATCATAGTCACTCTTGAACATGTTAGAGGAACGAAGGAAACTCTTTATTCATCCTCGCACGGTTTGCTGGGTTGTATGGCCTGGAGGCTCTGGTTCTCTCTTTGTTTTAGCTAAAACATTTTCCATTTTATGTTTTCACATTTTATTTGTATTTGAATATCAAATCTGTTTTGATCCATTTCAAAAATACCAGAGGTTTAAGAAACTATAGAAAATATTGTGGGGTCCTATTATTCCATTTGGGCTCCACATGTTTTGAGTTTAAAAAAATATTCAAAACCTTTTGAATTCATTTGAGAGGGGGGAAACTAGGGTTTTAGGGTTTTACTTCATTTATTTTTGCATACATTTTTATTCTTAGCAAAATAATGATGCTTATGAATGCACAAACGAAACCCTAATTAATATTAGCTAAAACTGGGGCGTTACAGCTCTATCCCCCTTACGAGAATCTCGACCCGAGATTCCGCAGGTAGGAAGAAGGAAGAGAAACATGGTCACTTCTAAGGATAAGAGGGAAACACACCAACAAAACACGGAGTATCTCATGGTCAACTGGTGAAGGAGTGCTCGGAAACAACTCTGAGATGACTAACATGAAGCACGTCAAGGTAACGGAGGAAACAAAAGGAGATAGGTTTCAAGTTGATAGATAACTGGTCTTCATAAGGATTGAGACCATGGAGTTTCAGAAGGGTTTAAGCTTCTAAAAAGGAAAGCTTACAACAGAAAGAACATGACCACAGACTTCTAGAGATGAAACTCTACTAGATGACTTAAGTAGAGATTTCACAGGTACAAATATACGGATAACCAAGATGTTGAACTACTTTTGATACAGAAGTATCACTCCTCGTTCAACAGAAGGTTATGACGGAAAGGTTGTTTTGTGGCGAGGACTCGTAAGAGTCACACAGAGCATGTAACAAGAGGAACTATTGATTACTAAAATCATCGTCACTCTTTAACATGACCGAGAAATGAAGGAAACTCTTTATTCATCCAGGGTTATCAAAACCCTTGCCAAATATCGTAATATCATTTTACACCACCAAAATGATTAATTAAGAATATTCCTGATGACACGGGGAAAAAGAAACTTCATTCACAGACTTCAATTACTTGGCACAACAGGATGGTTGCGAACATAAAGGGTATGGAGGATCGATTGAGAGACATTTAGCAGCACTACTTTAAATGTTCTCCTTGATGTTTGGAATACTAACATCAAACCTCTAACTAGCCTTCAATTAGTCATCAAGTATAGGCCAAACTTCAGATACAAAGGAAACCATAAGCATAACTCCTGTAACGAATCATAGAAGAAGCCTCATGAAGAATGGTTGTTATTTGTTGATTTAAGAGAATTTGACAATAAGCTTTCCGACTAGTGGTGTCAACCATTACATCAATCTTGTCGGGTTTACAAAGAGACCTATGCCAAAACCTTGAACAACACAAACCATCATATCTTCTTGAGATTCAGATTTGGTTAGGTGAGATGATACTTCAGACTCAGCATGTCCGAATAGAAAGTTTGCAACATTTACCACGAAGGTAAAGTTACTGGATTCTCAAGACAAGGACTATAGTGTTAAGCTCCAATAGACTAAGCTAGATTGCTAGACCCATGTAATGACAACTTTCAAAATTTGCACGTGAAATACACATAATTTGCACGTGAGAGGACAGCTGCTCATACATCAAGTACTTGCAATGAAATACACATGTGCCCTTAAGGAATAAAATAACTTCACTCTAATCCATAGCGACATCTTTCAAAATTTGCACGTGAATCAGAGAAGGTCACTTCTAACATCCAGAACACATACTTAGAGATAACTCGAAGACAGTTCTCTAAAATTTTCCAACATTAATGCCAAAGGTTCCATATGAATCTATTCTAGCATGGAGAATATAAGGATGTTATTGATGGGCTCAATAACAAACTTATCGAGGTACTCCTAGGAGATGGACTCATATGTTGTATGGACAAGGCAAAGTATTGGTCAGACCAAACAACATGAAGATGTTCTCAAGTGAAACATCACGAGTAGCAGCATCATCAGGATAGTCCTTGGAACTGAGTTTGATTTGATGATAACCCAAATCAAATCAAAGGCAGGGGAAGATAACATATCCACAAAGGAAATACATCTTTCTTCAGAACGAAAAAAACTAGACATCCCTTTAAGATGAACTATGTTAGATAAAACTTTTATCTTACGACTCTCCAAGTTGTTTAAACTCAACCAACTAGTTCAGGTGTATCCAGTATGGGTCCTTGGAGACAGGAGTAGTTCAGAGAACTTACTTTCTCAAGAACTTGACAACATGGTCATGTGGCTACATGGTAATACTTCTAGAAGACAACCATAATATCACGGACCACCGATCTGTCAATTAGTTCGAGAGGAAACTTGCTTTGTGAGGCAAGACTACATAGTCTCAGAGCTTTGACACAAGCCTAACTCTTTGACCGAGGAGAGTGTACCAGAGTAACGGACTTGGTAGCACAATCATTCTTTGCTTAGTGATAGGGTTAACCATCACACTAAGAATGACATAAACGTCCTTGGAGTTTAGAGCATTAATAATTGCTAAGAATCTCAGATGGCCACATTATTACACACACGCAACATTCTCGAGTGCGAAAGCTCAGAGGGAGGGTGGTTAACGATGTGTAAGAGCATCACTTCATTAATGGATCATAAAACTCAGCATGACCTCTTAGTAAGGAGTGTGATACTCTAAGATAGAACAGATAGAAGCTAATTAATGCCTCTATATCTGCGGATACAACACTTTGACCTAGTCCTAGATATGACGAGGTACTGGAGTTTGTTTCTCCGGACATCCCAAAATGGTTTGTCATGATGGACCACAAGAGTATATTGCATCGGAAGACACCAATGCACATTACTACTTGGCTACCAACTGATAGACAAAGGTCAGAAACAACAAGGTGAAAAGGAACATGCTCATGATAGAATCCTGAGATGTGGATGCATAGATTAACATTCTTATGAAAACCAATGCATAGAAGGAAGGTGTGGCAGAGTCACGAATATAGATGTGAGACTCACAAGGAGTACTCTTGTCGTGATCTTTTTGGTTCGATTAAAGAACATCTACCATAGCTAG
This sequence comes from Avena eriantha, assembly GCA_910589775.1. Taxonomy (NCBI): domain Eukaryota; kingdom Viridiplantae; phylum Streptophyta; class Magnoliopsida; order Poales; family Poaceae; genus Avena; species Avena eriantha. The sequence goes on from OU342742.1 coordinate 286,976,576, forward strand.
TGGTAGGGGAAGTCCTTAGTTGTCAAAATTCAATCGCGACAAAGACCCCAAGCTTGAAGACTAGAATTATAGTTCTAGCCATCCTGAGGTGATGTGTGAACATTAAGACAGGGGTCAACAGAATGGACCTTGGGTTAAAGATCAGCTTCATATACAAGATTCACAACACCAGAATCCAGCACAATCCAGGATCTTCGGTTCAAGTCCAGGGGTTAGAACTCGAGAAAGAAGTAACTACTACTTGAGTGACATAGTGTACACTACACGGTAGTAATCACGAGGTAGCTTCCAAGATAAGAAAGAACTTCTGAAGTACCCAAACAAATAAAAACGAGGCACACGAGGCAAAAGGGCTCGAAGACTAGAACAGAACACTTTAGAGCCATACAATATAATATTGTGGGCCCGTAGGGTAGAGAGATCTTGATGGAAAGGAATCTCTCAGACGAAACAGATCAAAAGGGAACAAGGAACACACAACACACACAACTCTAGAGAACTCTACACTAGGTCAACTGGTTTAGAATCGACATGCCCAGAAGGCACCTAAGATTTGAAAGACTAGAAGATATATCAAAACTTTTCAAAGTCAACACAAGATAAGATGACCCAGAGTTAGAGCGAAACTTGATAAGGAGAAAAAGAAGCATACTAGAGTTTTCGCAAATACTTTTCAGCTTTGAAATAGTTTTCACAAACACTAGACTCAACATCGACCAGTAGCAAGGATTTCAGTATCTCTCCTCTTCCCTCTCTACCGCTCGCACGTTGTAGCTAGCAGCCCAGCAGCCAGCCCACTGCGGCCCAGTACCCCTTCGATGCATCTCCTGTTTGTCGTCTTCCTTCTCGACGGGCAAGCAGCTCGGTGGAGCTTGCTCCACCGTCCGACGGCCGCTGCGCCAAGATCCCTGCTTCGCCACTGTTCTGGAGGAGATAAGAATGCCCTGATCCATGTCTTCCTTCTCCTCGTCCTCTCATTCTTCCCCCACGCACTCTTCTTTGCTCTCTGCTACAAGTCGAAACCCTACCCCGTTGCCATTTGAAATCGCCGCAGTTGTTGTGCTCCCCTTGCCCATCTAAGACCGCCACGAGCTCTGCCTCCTCCTCTTCTACCTCTCCGATGACACACGCATGGAGGGATGCCCCCGACTGACCGGAATCGAGCCAACTTCATCGACGACCGTCACCATCGATTCGTCAATCACCGTTGTTCTGAAGCTCCTCCGGCCTCACCACCGCCAACGTCGCGCCTAGGGTCAGTTACTGGTTCTTCCGAGACCTTTCGTTTTCCCCCTCGCGCTCTGTAGCCATCGCTCACCATGCGCCTGCAGCTGTCGCCGCTCGGCCGCATCGCTAGCCAAGTTCCGGTGATCGAAAACCAGCGGCGCCGCCACCATAGGGTTCGTCTCGCTGCGCTGGTTCTGATAGGCCTAGTCCCACAGCCCTGCGCGCTCACCAGCATCATCGCCAACCACCGTCTACCGCGCCCTGTCGGCGAGCCGACGTGGCTCCCATGTGGAGTCCACGTGGCCGCCGTGTGGGTCTGATGTGGCCCATACCCCACCTATCAGCCACAGCGGGTAGACCTAGCCTGGGTGAGAAAATAATCCCTCCCCACGGGTGACATCAGCCATGTGTCATGCTGACGCAGTAAAAGTTTAATAAGTGTTTAATATTTTAAGAAATTGATTTAAATTGGGAAAATCAATAACTAATTATTTGTAAGTTAGAAAAATGTGTATAATATATCAAAATGTTCAGAAAAATGAGATCTTTACAATAGACTATAATCATGCATTGTTAAGCAACTTAAAGGACAAGTTTAATTAGAGAACCAAATCAACCCCTCATAGGTGTTCCGGGGTTCCCCTGTCCTAGGGTTTGTACCCTTCGGACCCTGATTTAAATGATCAAGCATGCCCTAGGGTTTCATTTAAGATCTATTTAACTTGTCATATCATCATCCTTGCTTGAGCATTGCATCGATGCCATGTGTTGATTGTTGTTTTCCCTTTCTTTCCGGTGTTTGGTTCTTTCCGAGAGAATACGATATCGATATCAAGATTGAAGACTAGGATTAACACCACTGAAGCTTGAAGATCTATGAACAATACATGACCAACTATAATCAAGTCAAGTACAAGGCTTCCGAAGATCTATATCTGGGTATCAACAAACAAGGCAAGAATAGCCCCACACATAAAAGAATACTATGATTTTGAAAGTATTTTTGTTCTTGCCATGATGCATACGATTCTACTGTGGTCTTTTATCGACGGATAGAGTATCCTATCTGTTTCATTACTCCCTTTGAGATTATATTACCTAATCCCTGCTCCTAGCATAATTAGGTTTGGCTTGTGTGCACTGCTAGAGCTTTTATCTGTGTCTTGCTTAGCCATGCATAGCTGTCAGTGCTGGTTCATCCAGAAGATGTACCAAATGTAGAGAATCTAGTATGACAGGAGAACAAGGTATACTAATGAGGTAAGATCAGTGGTAAAGGTTAATACTGATATGGCTTGTATGGGAGGCCATAGTGGGATGTGGTTTTTGTAGTCCCATGCTCACCACTACTAGGACCCGAGTTCTAGCCTCTTGAACCAAGATGAGCGTACAACCACACGGGGCCTAGAAAGCCTCACAAGTAACTAACTTCCCTAGTAGATTCCATGTGTCACATAGTTTGGGTGTTCGATTCGACATCTGCATAGAAAATGTTTTCGAAAGAGGAGGTGAAGGAGGTGCATTCATACAGGTAGGTAAGTGTGGCCGGGGTTGCTTGGAGTAGATGGCGCCCCAGGTAAACCAACCTCGCCCACATCTCTAGGGACCGACTTCGGGATTTGACCCGTTACAGCGGAACCATCCTTAGGGTGTGACTCATTGTTTCGGTGAAAGCAAGGTAAAGGTCGTGTCCAACCACCTTATGCCGGCCTTCCAAGGAAGAGGGCTATTACTAGTGGCATTAAGAGTTGATTGGTACGGTCGGGTAAAGTTGTACACCCCTGCAGAGTTAAATCTTTTCGAAAAGCCGTGTCCACGGTTATGGACGACTTGGGAATGAACGAGAAGATCATAGATAACTCTAACCTAATCGTAAAACTCGGTAGATCAATGTGTGCTTAAGGATGCTTCCTCATGGGTACGAGGGGGTGATCCTAGTTGTGAGATGAGGATTACTTTGGTGGATATCAAGATGATGATCAATTATTCAGAGATGTCGCTCTCTTATCCCCTTTTAAAATATTCTGATTAAACGAGCCTCTTCTCCCTCTGGTTTCATAAACAAAGATGGCTTTATGCAAAATAACCCCACAACCATAAGTCTTGCGGAGTACACCCTGTAGTCACCCTTGCATAGTTGATTCATTTGTAGCAGAGTAGGTGCTCCCTTGAAGACATGTTCCGTACGACATCGACACCGACGAGTAGCTTGGGGATCCCAGCCGGCAGCCTAGAATCTATGGGTTGGGACGTCATCGTTATGTTTCAGGCCTCTTAGGCCATTTGTTAAGTTTGCTATACTTAATAGCATAATTTGCCTTCCGTTGTTTGATTTCTGGTCAGTGGTCTCGGTAACACAACAGTAACCCTGCGACACAAAAATTATTATAGCGAGCTCATAACTAAACAAAGAACCAAAATATTACAAGCAGAGGTCACTGACCACAAACATCAAACAACGGAAGTCAAATTATGCTATTAAGTATAGAAAACTTAACAAATGGCCTAAGAGGCCTGAAGCATAACGATGACGTCCCAGCCCATAAATTACAGGATGCCGGAGGGGAACCCCAAGCTACTCGTCGGTGTCGATGTCGTACCAAACTTTTCTTCAGAAAACACTTACTCTACTACAAATGTATCAACAAAGCAAGTGTGAGTACAGGGTGTACTCCGCAATACTTATGGCTGGTGGGGTTATTTTGCATAAATCCATCTTTGTTTGTAAAACAAGGGGGAGAGGAAGCTCGTCTAATCGGAATATTTTAAAAGGGAATAAGAGAGCGACATCTCTGAAGAATTGATCATCATCTTGATATCCACCAAAGTAATCCTCATCTCACACTAGGATGACCCCCTCATATCCATGACGAAGCATTCTTAAGCACACGTGGAACTGCCAAGTTTTAAGATTAGGTTATAGTTCTCTATGATCTCATGTTCATTCCCAAGTCGTCCATGACCGTGAACACGACTTTTCGAAAAGGTTTAACCCTGCCGGGGTGCACAACTTTACCCACACATACTAACCTACTCTTAATGCCAGTACATTAGACCTCTTCCTTGGAAGGCCGACAGAGGGTGGTTAGACACGACCTTTACCTTTCTTTCGCCGAGACCATGAGTCACGCCCTAAGGATGGTTCTGCGGTAACGGGTCAAATCTCGAAGTCGGTCCCTAGAGATGTGGGCGAGGTTGGTTTACCAGGGGCATCATCGACCCCAATCAACCCTGGCCATGCTTACCTACCTGTTATGATGCACCTCCTTCACCTCCTCGTTTGAAAACATTTTCAATGCGTATGCCAAATGGAAAGCCTGAACTATGTGACTCATGGAATCTACTTGGCAAGTTAGTCGAGATGTCCCCATAAACCCTGTGTGGCTGTACGCTCGTCTTGGTTCCGAGGGCAAGAACTCGGGTCCTAATGCTGGCGAGCATGGGACTACAAAACCACATCCCACTATTGCCTCCCATACAAGCCTTAGCATGTTTAACCTTTACCACTGATCTTACTTCATCAGTATACCTCGTTCTCCTGACATACTAGATTCTCTGCATATGATACATCATCTGGATGAACCAGTACTAACAGCTAAGCATGGCTAAGCAAGACACAGATAAAAGCTCTAGCAGTACACACAAGCCAAACCTAGTTATGCTAGGAGTAGTGGATCAGGTAATTTTAAGCTCAAGGGAGTAATGCAATAGATATGATACTCTATCTATCGATAAAAGACCATAGTAGAACCATATGCATCATGGAAAGAATGAAATACTTTCGAAATCGTAGGATTTTATCATGTGTGGGGTTTTGCTTGCCTTATTTGTTGATACCTGGATATAGATATTCAGAAGACTTGTACTTTACTTGATTACAGTTGGACAAGTATTGTTCATCGATTTTCGATGGTGTTGATCTTGGTCTTCAATCTTGATCTCGATATCGTATTCTACCAGGAAGAACCAAACACCGGAAAGAAAGGGGGAAACAACAATCAACACGTGGCATTGACGCAATGCTCAAGAGAGGATGATCATATGACAAGATAATTAGTACTGTAATGAACCCGTAAGACATGCTCGACTATTTTAAACAGGGTTCGAGGGTCGCAAACCCTAGAACAGGGGAAACCCCAGAATACCTGTGAGGGGTTGATTTAGTTCTCTAATTAAACTTGTCATTTAAGTTTCTTTGGAATGCATTATTATAGTTTAAACAGATAGACCTTATTTTTATGAACATTTTGATATATTATATATATTTTTCTGACTTATAAATAATTAGTTATCGAATTTATAAGATTAAACCAATTTCTAGAATTATTAAACCATTAAAAGCTTTACTACGTCATTATGACGTCAGCACACGGGTGGGGGTTGTTTTACATCGGGGCTGGGGCTGACTAGTGGACTAGAGCCACATCAGCAAGCCTTGCGGGCAAAGTGGGACCCGCAGCAGGTTGACCGGCTGACCGCGCATGGCAGACGACGGCTGTCATCGGCGACCTCCCAGTGGTGTCGCGAGGACCTGCGGTGGTCGGGAACTACGCCGACGATGAGGCCAAGCGGCGGCCAGCTGTAGATTACAAGGGGAGGAAGAACCAGAGAGAGGGAGGAAGGGGAAAGGTCCACGAGGACCGTGTGCTCACCCTGTAGCTGAATAACGTGATGGTGAGGCCGGAGGCGGACATGGGCGACGACATGAACGGTGGCGGTGCTCGTCGGAGCCGGGAGATATGGCTGCGGTGCGGGCGATTCGAGGCTCCCGAGCTCGATTCCGTTGGCGGGGAAGAAGAACTCAAAGAGGCGAAGCTCCAAAGGGCATCGACGAGGCTTGGGGAGGCTCGGAGCGGCGGGGCTTGTCGACGACTAGGGCGGCTAGGGTTCGGCCTTGCTAATACAGAGAGGGAGAGAGAGCATGCGAGTGGAGGAAGATAGGGATGAGGCCATGCATCGTGGCGGTCTTATCCTCGCATTGTTGGGCGGCGGCGCATCGCAACGGTGGGTGGAGATCAACGCCAGCGCGGCGGACACGCAGCTGCTCGCCGTCGTTGTCGAAGACGACGAACAGAAGCGCCGAAGGGGTGCTAGGCCTTGGGCCATGTGTGGGCTTCCGGTTGGGCTAGCTTCAGGACAACTAGGCGGCAGGGAGAAGAAGAGAGGTAGATGGGCCGGCCTACAATGGCTCTGCTACTTATTTTTTATTTCCAAATACTTTTTATTTTCTAAATCTCCTTTTCTCTCTTTTTTTCAAATACAAACCTGTTTTCAATAATTTGAATATACCATAAGGATTTATAAATATGGAAATATTGTAGGGACCCTTTAATCAATTTGGGCTCCATTATTTTTGTGATTTCAAAATTCAAAACCATTTTGAAAGGGATTTCAAAGTGAGAGGGAAACTAGGGTTTTATATTTAATCTTCTTTCTTGCATGCATTTTAAATTATATGATGCTCATGATGCACAAGTAAAAACCCTATTTAGCATTAACTAAAACTGGGGCATTACAAAGATGTAGGTAAAATGATTACTACATTAAAAGGATTACTAAAAGGAATGCAATTTCAAAGAACACTAGACATTTGATGATGGTGATCAACTTCAAAGTTCAAGTCCAAAGGTATTTGTATTTGACTATACACGCTTTGGACCATGTGTCATATGTATGGCACCACTATTGATGTTGATAGATTCTTCAAAAAAGGAAAGATAATCCTGAAAGAGAATCTGGTAAATATGTGTCACAAAGGAAAAAGACTGGAAAACTCCATCTTAGGTATACAGATGATCTACACGTTATGGGTGTATTCTTTGCATGTTAAACAATGTGGTTATTGGGTGTTGGATACCGGTATTGGATACCGAATTTGTTGGTATGAAGTGTCATACAGAACAACACAATTCATCAACTACAATTGCCTATGTAACTAGTAAAAGAATATGTGATGATGTTCATCGAAAACAAATAAAGTGTTATTGTGCTTCTCGTTGACATCAAAGCTTGCCCTCAAGATTTGTATTTCAATAATTTTTATTTTGTTTCGGTATTTTGTGAATGATGATCGTTCAAATAATCACCGTATTCCATTGAATATGGATGAACTCTTACAAATCTTGTTGGATAAATCACATCCATAAACACTGATGCTAAAGTGTCGTAAGGCAAATGATTAGAAGCTCAGTTATGAGTAACATTGCAGTTTAAATCATACCAGAAAGAAGACATGAAGAAAATCCATGTTGATGGAATTTTGGAGTCCTTTCTACTTTTTGAATCAATTGATGCTTGTGAGAATTTCCTAGAAATGATTTAAATTTCATTCATAGGACAAAGTGGAACGAATTACTAACTTATTAGACATTGTGCATATTTATGTATATAATCCATTATTAGACGTATGTGGTGGATCATTCAAACTTCATATACTTTAAACAAAGATTTTAGTGAATATATGTATATTTACTTAATCAGGTAGAAGTATGAAATGTTTGAAAATGTTCAAATGATTTCAAGATGAAGTGGAAAATCATGGTTACGAGAAAATAAAGAATTTATGATTGGATCATAAAGGAAAATAATTCAGTTACAAGTTTAGTAAAAACACCTAAGATTCAAGGAATCATTCCATGGTTTTATGTTCCCCGATAAACCATAGAAGTATGGAATATTCGAGAAATGTAATCAAACCTTGTTTGATATGGTAGGATCAATGGTGTTATTTATAAATTCCCATTATATTTTAAATATTAAGCTTTAGTGACTACTTCTTTTACACTACAAAGAGCTCCATGGTGATCTGTTGAAATGACACCATATGAGTTATGGATTGGGATAAAACCCAATTTGTCTTTTCTTAAATTTTGGTGTGCTAAGAATAAGTAAAATGTTTACAACCAAAGATGGATCAGCACGTCTTTGTAGGTTATCCCAAAGCAATTGATGGGTATCCCTCAATAACACCGAAGACAAAAGTGTGTGTCACTTAGAACGTCATGTTTCTAGAGAAGGAATATTTTACGAAAATTTAATTGGGAGGACAATAGAACTTTGATAAGGTTATTGAACCTTAGATATATGTTTAGAGTTGCACAATGCTAGAAAGTGTCCCAGAGGAAGCCATAATGATCATGGCTTCTGTGCTTCAAAGGTTGTAGTCACAGAGATCTGAATTCCTATTGAACCACGTAGGCCGGTTAAACAATCAAATACTAAGATTTGAGATTATATCATTATTGTTTGATAAGGATGAACAAACTACATGCAAAGAAGCTATGATGGACCCTAACTCCATCAAATGTCTTGATGCCATAAAACCCGTGATAGTTCCATACACGAGAAACCAACTTAGTGAACTTGGAAGACCCTCTGAAAGGCATAAAGCCTATCGGTCGTATTGGGATCTATAAAGAAACACACATGGATGTTTCACATCGATGAAATAGTCGTAATGTTGGATAAAGAGTTTACGACAAAGTTCAAGGAGTTGAATACGAGAAGATTCGATCTTTTGTAGCGATATTTAGTCTGGACGGATTAGTGTAGCAAGCACTACATATGTCAATCGTTGTATATGCTAGTTGAACAAACAAAACAACATTCTTTTAAAAGAGTGGTTACCAAGGACATGTACATGACATGGTCCGAAGGGTTTTGTTAAATCAAAGGATGCTAAAAAGGCATGCAAACTTAATAGTTGAAGTAAGCATAGCGGAGTTGGAATCTTCACCGTGATGAAAATGTTAAAAGATTTAATTTCATTAGAGATGATGAAGGTGCTCGCATTTGCAAGAAATTAAGTGTGAGTGCTGAGACATATTTCTATTACATTGTGTATAATACATATTGTTGATTGGAAATGATGTATCTTCTATTGACACGATTTAAGGATATAATTAAAATTAGATTTAAATGAAAGTTTTGGGCAAAACAATAATATTTAGCATTAAGGTCTATTTGGATAGATTGTTACACTAATATGGTATGCCAAATGTACATATATGAAATATTGAATGAGTTCAATATGGAAATGACGAGAAAGGTTCTTGCCACATGGAAAAGTTTGAATCAATATTCAAGTGTATTAACACTTAGTGACTGAATCAAGATTAAAGTGTTTTGAAACTTAGTGAGTAAAATCACATGAATATCTTGATAAATGAGATTAAAGTGTTTTTACACTTGGTGAGTAAAATCACAAGAATATCTTAATCAATCATACCGTGATATGTACATATCCAGATATGTCATATCCTATAAATGTTATGAGCATATACCAGGGTGACTCATATGATGATCATTAGACGATAGTAGGGATATCATTATGATCTTTGGAAGAACTAAGAATATATTATGTAGAAGTGACAAATAGTACATTGTAAAGTGTTACTATTGGGGATATGTTAAATGTGTCCATTGCATGTCTCTAATCCGGCTAACCCGGGTGGCCCATAGTTGGTAGCACGGCCCATGGCCTGCTAGGAGACCTAGTGAGACGGATCCATAACGGAGTCCCATGCCAGATATAGGAAGGCTACATGGAAGTTACCGACATTCTCGGAGCCTTGGAGTACAAGACACGAAGACTAGTTAGTATTAGTGCAGGACTCTGTAACTTGTCCGGCAAGGTCCTTTCCTTGTAACACTAGGTTCTGGTGCCTTTCTAAGACAGATCTATGGGAGCCTTTAGGGCACAATTCATAACACCCTCGCACAGCGAACCAATCTCTGTAAATCAGCATATTCCTATTTTAGTGATATATAGAAGGAGTAGAGTTCTGCCACCGTTGTGGAACTTGAACCTGGGTAAGCTGTGTTACCTCGTACCCACAAACTCGCCTTATTCTCCCACCTCTCTAAACACGCTCTATGAGGACCCTCCATGGCGTACTCGTCGGCAATACCGCGTCAGTTGGCGCCCACTGTGGGGAAAGAGGTGCTTCGAGCACTACACCAGGCGAGGTCCAGGATCTTCGTGGGAATCAGTGACACCGTAGCCATTGGGAGTGTTCATTTCTCCGGGAATGTCCCAATCATCCCTCCCGACGAGTTCTGGGTCTCGGCAAAGTCGAACCCTACCCACTGCTCCATCATCCCAGTCGGAGACATCCACATCTTCATCAGTGAAACTGACTTGGGTCCTAGCTCATAGAGAGTCAGAAACTAGTCAAGGCCTGCACGGACCGCCTATGGGCAGGATACGCTCGTGGAAGAATCTAGGTCGTATCTCTCTCTAGAGTACGCCGACTCAGATCAGAAAAATTCAAGGCCCACCCAAACTGCCCCTGTGTAAGATATAATGGTGGAAGGACCCCGTAGATCCGCTTGGCTTCCCCGAGCGTTAGAGACATGGAGGTCACACTATGTCGGTTCCGTTACCATATTTGATTTGCCTAGATGTGTTCAGAGGGAAGGAGAATCTCCCCGTGAATAACTCGCCAGATGGATGAGGGTGAGGGAAACCTTGGAAGGTGACCGCGCTGACGAACTCGTCTACCACTTTGTGGAAGGGCTCATGCCCAGGACACTCCTACGGCATACACTCAGGAGTCGGTAGGCTGCCGGCTTGCTCACCATTGGTGATATGGTCGAAATTGTCAACAATTATGCAAATGCCGAGGAGATAACCAAGGCCATGCCTGGTCCTTAAGCCAGAGGAACCAATAACAACGACCCTCCACCACCCCCCTCTACCTCCGTCATTGACAACACCGAAGCCAACTCCGATGCAGTTCTTGACACACTATACGCTAACATCAACATGGATGGCGGTGGCTGAAACGCTCATTCGGAGGACTACGATGCTGCTATGAGGGAGATTGAGGAGGAGATTGAGAGGGAGGAGCACGCTAAAAAATATACCACTTCCCACCAGGTGCTAGTCGCCATCGGGAACGTGATGGAAGAAGACGGACAGGAACTGGAACCTGAAAGAGCTCTTCCCATGTCTGCGGTTACCAGAGGGACAGCGGCAAAGAAAGCCGCCGATCCTTAGGGTACGGCCAAAGCCATGCCTCCTCTGGCTATTCCCCTGCAGCAGGCGCAGGAACTTACCATAGGCCCTAGTACTGCGAAGCAAAAAAATCTTCCACCACCACCATCAATGTTTGTAGCTGGCAACCCATTTGTTACTCATGCCGACAGGTGATGTACGAACCAATCCTCATCGAGCCCATGACTGTCGCCCATATTCAAATCATTATGGAGCTTGATGACAAATGTGCAGAAATCCTCGCGAAGGCCAAATGCATCACAGAAAAGGGCGCCTAGCTGGATAGAGATTTGGCCAAAGCATAGTAATCCATCAAGGTGGCAAGAGCAATGGAGGCTGAATATAAGCAGTTGTTGTTAAAGCACAAGGTGAAGAAGGCACTAGCACACGTTGTCGAATATCCAGGCGTTTGACGCAAGTTTGAATGGGAAGTGTCAAAACCAGAAAAGTTCACACATTGATTCAGATGGGGAGGAAAGTAATGCCAACTTCTTCCCTCAACATGGTCTTCGCAAAGACCCTCCTCGAACAGGATAGGTCACCAGAAGCAGTGGCTTAGGTCTATGACCTCGTAGCCAAGGCTTGCAAGCAACATGAGAAGGCCACCTCACAAAGGCTCGAGTCCAATCTGGAGCTTTCCCATTCAACCCTAAACAGCCGCCGAAGGCCAAGATCTCCCTGCGACGAAGGATCCCATACAGGCTCCATGGAGCGAAGGTGGAGGGATGCGCGTAAAATCAGTGATGTTGTACCCATATCTTCCAACAAGGGAGAGAAGGCCCGCCCTCACAGATCACTGCCACCCCCGCCATCCTCACGTCACGAGGAACAACAGTTGGACCACCACACAAGCATGCCAGCTCCCAGGTGTCCCCAGGTCGGTATCGTCATAAGCGACAAGGGTGAACAACCCTGGCATGACGGCAAGCGCAGCAGTAATGATGGACATAGGAGCAAATCCCACAAGGAAGCGCCTTGTCCGACAAGCAATCGTGACAGGCGTGAGAACTCGAATGGAGGGAGGATCAAGAAGGCCAACCCACCACCATCACCACCCAGTAGCCATCATGGTGGAGGAAATGGCGGGTCCAATAAATTGCACCATAACTCCCCTCCCCATGACGGAAAAGGGAAGCAACCCCAGCTGTACGAAGGACGTTCACGGCTGGACAAGATCCAAGAAGCACAAGAGCTCCCATACCTGGGGCCACGTTGTTTTGGACCAGTAATACGGGCCACAACTTATGCCAAGGGACTCCAGATTGACAAGACCATCAAGCCCTATGACGGGACTGCCAGGCCAGCTACATGGTTGTAGGACTACAGCAAAGCGATTCACATTGTCAGGGGAATCCCTAATGTCACCGTCAAGTACCTCCCACTAATTCTCACCGGCACTACCCGACAATGGATTGACGAATTACCGAAGAAATCAATCTGCAATTGGCTGGACATGCACGAAGTATTCACCAAGAAATTCGAGGGTATGTACAAGCGTCCCTGCACCATCGGTGGCCTACAGCGGTGCATGCAAGAAAAGGATGAATCCTCTCGTGCTTACCTATCCCGTTGGCTGGTTATGAAAAATTCATGTGCGGGGGTGCAAGAACAAACCGTTATGGCCGCCTTCATCGACGGCTTGGAGAAAGGGACATTGCTCTGACATATGCTGAAGTGGTGTCAGGACAATGGCGACCTCGACCTCAACTCGATGATCGTCATGGCTAACAAATTCGCCTCCACTGATGATGATGCTTGCGGCTTGTTGTCGGCAATAGCCATCCCTAAACAAGCTGAGAGGAACAATAACAACAAGCAGAAACTCCGCTAGAAGAGAAGCAAGTAGCTGACATGGTCACCACAACGTTCGCTGGCAGAGGCGAAGGCGGACAACATGGTCAGGGCCAGGGGCTAACGATGTGCATTAGCGGAGTGACTCAACACCTTCAGCGCCCCGCGTTCCCCAAACGTATGAAGAGTATCGCGGTATGTCGTGTTTCATCCACCTTGACGCAAACAACAAGGCCACCAACACCAACCGCCAATGCAAGTTCGTCAATGACCTCAAGGAGGACCCTGAGTCTGGCTACAAGCAAAGTCAGAAGAATAGACCCCATGGAAAGGTCAAGGGGAAGAAGAAGGAGGAAGAATCCAATGAATCAAGTGACATGGACGAAGATGTGGAACCCAAGTCCGCCAACAAGGGCGATGGCAAGGGCAAGAACCCCTACTAAAAGAACACCCCAGTCTACCTCACCATCCTTGGTACTCCCACCGCCCGGGCCCAAAAAACCTAACTGAGGATACTGATGGCTACCCTCACCCTAGTCCCCTAGTACGTTCGGTGGTCAGCGATTCCAATCACTTGGGATAAGAAAGATCATCCAGACCTCATCCCAACAAAGAACCAGTATGCCATGTTCATCAACCCATTGATTGATGGCACAGAGTTCACCAAGTGCCTCGTGGATAGCGGAAGCAGCATCAACATCATGTACATGAATACACTGCACAAGATGAACTTGATGTAGACTCAGCTAAGGAAGAGCAACACCGTGTTCCATGGCATTATTCCTGGCCGACAAGCTAATTCCCTTGGCTGCATCACCCTTTCGGTCGCCTTTGGTGATGTCAACAACTACCGCGAAGAGCACATGACCTTTGAAGTAGTGCCTTCAAGAGCGTGTACCACGTCATATTTGCACGCGAAATCTTCCACTCCTTCCTTGCTAGGCCATGCTCTGTCTACAACAAGCTCAAGATACCCGGACCAAACGGCATCATCACTATTGACGGAAGCTTCAACAAGTAAAGGGAGTGTGAGCTGAGCGAAGCCGCCTTAGCTGAAGCCTTCATCTACGGTGAAGAATTCAAGGAGATCCAGAGCGAGGTTAACACCTCGGAGATGCCGTCTTTGAAGAAGCAAATTACTGCTGCCGAACCCGCATTCAAGGCTGCCATGAAGAGCAAGCAGGTGGAGCTTGTTGAAGGAGATTCCTCCAAGACCACCGCCATTGGCATGAACCTGGATCCCACATAGGAAAGCGCACTCGTCGAGTTCCTCCATGAGAATAAGGACATCTTCTCCTAGCAACCTTCCGACATGAAAGGTGTACCTAGGGAACTTTCCGAGCACAGCTTGAATATTGATCCTAAAGCCAAACCGGTGAAGCAATCTCTACGACATTTCGGTGATGAAAGACGATGGGTTATATGCAAAGAGATAGCTAGGTTACTTAAGGCTAGTTTTATCTGAGAAGTCATTCACACCCAATGGGTGGCAAATCCTTTACTTGTCCCCAAAAAGGGAACCAAAGAATTCAGAATGTGTGTTGATTACACCAGTGTCACATCCCAATTTCTAGAATCGGTACTGCATATCATACACGTCATTGCATCATGTGCATCTTTGAAAAATTCAGTTCTAAAACAGTTTAGTCAAAACACCACTTGTTTGCTTAGTATTCATATATTTGAGCCTAGGTATGGTTTTATCTAGCATCTTCTTGGATGATGTCATATAGTTATCCTAGATGCTTAGTTACATAGGTTACTCGATTATGAACCCGTAGGTTTTTGTCTCACTTAATTTGGAGCCCTAAATCAAAAGTTATGGCCAAAATTCAGAAAACTATAGAAAATTTAGACAGTTACAGTTACAGATACAGCATGTTCAGAAAAGATTTAAAAAAAACCGGCAGCCAGCCAGACCGCCAGCCCAGCAGTGGCCCACCCGGGGTCTGCAATAGCAGCAGTGGCTGCAATAGCATGCGCACGCGCGGCAGCCAGCATCCCGCCACCACCGGGTGAGCCAGCCGGCCCAGCAACCCGACAGCGGGGCCCGCGTGTCATCCTGACGACGCGACTGCGCTCGACACGGAGTTCGTCATCGCCGCCATTATTCGTGGAGGTTCAATATTTCGTTCGGAATCCTCGCCCCAGCCCTAGCCGAACACGCGCCCTTAAAGCCCTCGACCTCCCCATCGAAAACCCCCTAAAAACACCATCTACCCTGCCGCCATCTCGCAACGATTTCTCGCCGGAGTACGTCCACCGCTGCCACCATTGTCGACGGTACGAGTTCAAGCTCGCGTTTCCGTGCCTCCCCTCTTGCCAGTTCACTCCGCCGTACCGCGCCGCACCTTTTCCTAATTTTTGTTTCCTCCCTGTAGCCACCGGACCGCCTTGCCGGAGCACCGCCGTCGCCACCATCAGACTGCCCCGTCGCTAGACCAGGTGAGACAGGAAGCTCACCATCCCATCGTCGGATCCAGGACGGGTGGTCCAGATCGCGCGCCAATATTCCTCGGATTTCTTAGATAATTAAAAAGGTCCAGAAAACTATTGAAAATTGTAAAAATCATAGGAACAAATATGCTGATCCAAAAATAGAAAGTAATATGTCATTGGAAAGCTATTTCCATGTAGTTTATTATTATGCAATTTGTTTAGACAATTACTACAAGGTTTTTCTGTAGTTATTTAAATAGGTTAATACCCTTTTTAGAGTAATAAATTCATAAGAAAATAACTACTATTCAGAAAATTGCGAATAGCATGTCTACGGAATCACAAGAAAGCATAGAACTCTTTATGAATTAAAATTGCAAGTTTACTTTACGAATACTTTTGAGTTTAATTAAAGGCTTATTACACTATAAAAATTGTAGAAAAAGATCTGTAATACCCTTTTGCGTGATTCTAGTTTCCCCCGGCTCTAAATCATGTTACCTGTCTAGTAGTATTTTTGTCAAGATTTAACGGTACTGTTGGAAGCAAAGGCCTAATATTTGCTTAAAAATCTATTTAATTGAATCAACAATTCTTGCTAACTGGTTTTAATGCATCAAAGGTTTTCCATGCATGTCATTAGTAGTCACAATGATCAGAGAACACACAATCACTACTGAATCTTTGTTTAACTTGTCATGCATGCATTGGTGCACTTGGTATGATTGTGGATGGGTTGTTTATGTGTTGCTATTGTGCCGTGTAGATTGTGACGAGTGCAATGCTTGCTCGTGAGAGGATTATTCGTTTGACAACCGCAGTCAAGGCAAGTAGATGCTATTTTGTTCATGTTCTTGTCCTACTATTTTCCCTACATATAATGTGTATTTTGTAGATGCATGAATATGATCTACTACTGCTATGCTATGTCCTATACTATGTGGTAGGAATCTCCTGTAGTTGAGCCATCGTTGAAAGTGTTTATAAAATGTTGTTTTGCAAAAACTAAAACAACATAATCAATGAATTCCTTGGGTTGATGGGATTGACATTTTTTGGTAGTATCAATGCGGAAAGGCACCCAGGTATCTAGAGAAAACGATTGGCTTCTTTATTTGGTAGCTTACGTGTACAACCATGTGCCAATAATGAAATGGGCGGTTGGGTGGACTTAGTAGGTTGTGGCGACTCGAACCCACGTAGCCAGAGATATAGAATTTTGGTAGGTTTGTATAGTGTGTGTCGGGTTTGAGGAGATACTTCCCGAATTGTCTCGTCTTAGACTTCTCCCTATCATGACACAATATGAGTGTTATGGTACGAGCTGGGCTGGCTAGGTCACATGGGTAAAGTGTACAAACCCCTGCAGGGTGTCTAATTTAACTACTTAGTTGTGTCCCCGGTTATGGACAATTGAGTTGCTTATTATTGAGGTTCATGACATGTTTCTTATTCATTCCAACTTCCTAATTGTTTTAATATTGATGGATTACTTAATTGGGATCTTTTCAAAGAAATTCTGAAACTGATTATGAATGTAGGAAAAATGCTTTTGAAAATGCAAGCTAGCCAAAAAACCCACTTGGCCAAATAAGCATGTAGTTGTTAGTCTTATTGTCTCCTTACTTAGCTCTACTTGCCATACATTCCATGTATTGACCCTTCGGGGCTACTATGTTTCATGTTGCAGGTTATTCCGATTCCGAGTGATCGAAATAGGTCATGGTACTTCACTCGACACTTGTTCCTGATATGTTGCAAACAGATCCATAATTTTTGATGTTCCATGCTTGGTTTTATCTACTTTTTTATGTTTTTTTCAAACTTTGGAGTACTTTTCATACACTTTCTTGAACTAACCTATTAACAAGAGACACAGTGCTAGCTGCCTGTTTTCTGTTGTTTTTGGTTCCAGAAAGTCAGAAAATGAATATTCTCGGAATTGGATGGTACAAAAGCCAAAGTTAGTTTTTCACCGAGGGACACAAGGAGCCAGAATACGAGACGGAGAGGGGCCACGACCGCCACACCACCTAGCCACGCGGCCCAGCCTGGCCCACACCAGGGGGTGGTCTGGCCGCCTTCGGCACCCCTCGGCCTCCCTTTTCGCCTATAAGATGCCTATGATATAGAAACCCTTAGGACCCAATAAAAATTCCACGAAAAAGTATATAGCCGCCATCGTCTCCATCCCTAGATCGGGAGGGATCTGAAGCTCTTCCCGGCACCCTGCCGGAGAGGGGAATTCACCCTGGAGGCCTTATTCATCACCATGCATGCCTCCGGTGTGATGCGTGAGTAGTTCATCTCTGGACTACGGGTCCATGTAGTAGCTAGATGGCTGGTTCTTCTCCTTTGTGCTATCATGTTTAGATCTTGTGAGCTCTGTTCATGATCTAGATCATCTATTTGTAATTCCTACATGTTGTGTTTGCGGGGATCCGATGGATATTGAGATGCTATTTAGATTGATTATTTATTTTATCATGTCTTTGTTATTTGTTATCTTGCATGCTTTTCGTTGTTAGTAGCTATCTTGGCCAAGTAGATGCTAGCAACTCCAAGAGTTAGTATTTATGCTCGATAGTGGGTTCATGCCTCTAGTAATCTGAGGAAGTGACAGGAATCTTTAAGGTACTAGATGTGTTGTTGCTACTAGGGAGAAAACAACAATATTTTGTTCATAGAACAATCGTATTGTTTACTTTGCATGCAATGCGTAATGCAATTATCTGTTGCTTGCAACTTAATACTGGAGGGGGTTCGGATGATAACCTGAAGGTGGATATTTAGTCATAGATGCAGTTGGATGGCGGTCTATGTATAATGTTGTAATGCCCAATCAAGTCTCAAAGGAGTCAAGATGAGTAGTATATGCATATTGCTTTCTCAATGTTTTTCAATTGCCTCGCAGTAATTTGTTCACCCAACACGTCATCTAGCTTAAGGAGAGCCACCACTAGTGAACTATGGACCCCGGTCACATTTTCTGAGAAGAATAATCCATTTTAAGAAGATTTTTATGTAGATGAACAATCCAAGTGATATCCATGTGTTGAACAATTAAACAAACTATTTTTTTACCTTGGCAGACACGGAGACGAGCTAGTTGAGAACAGAGATGGCACCCGGAAGGGGAGCAACCGAGGTGTGCGGAGACGTCAGCTAGAATAGATGAGGAGACGCCAAAATGGACGGGGAGAGCGCGCTACGGCGTGTGGTGGACTGGCAAAGGCAGCGGTGCCCTAGCCGACGCCGCCGCGTGTGGTGGACCGGATTTCAGATCAGATTTCAAAATCTCCCGGGTGGAGTTTAGGTGATTGTGTGGGCGGCAAAGAGGTGGGTACGACAAGTCAATGAAAGAGTCTTCACTTGTCCAGCTGACACGTGGGGTTCACCATTGGTGGGTCCACCGGTCAGGGACCTCTTGGTTGCTTGTTCGAGACTTGGAGGTTTCCATTTTATTGAATTTCTTCGGACTTTTTTTTGGCTCCATTTTTTGGAACCGAAGAGGCACATAGGGAGAGAGTGGACAAGACAGGTGCAGCTCTTCTAGAGAGAGAGAGACAAAGTGTTCCCCGTCGCTTCCTCCGGTGAGCTCCTCTCTAGCGAGTTTTCACTGGAAGCAGGTGCACGACTTATATATTCTCCAGTCTCTAGCGAGCTTCCTTCGCGTATAGGTGTGTGGTGCGCTGCCCGATCTCACGCATTTTCTAGATGAATGCAGCAGAGCTGCAGCATCCACAGGCGCGCACGACGATGCCGGAGTGAGGGACAAGCAATCTGCCATGGAATAATCGGCGGTAAGGCTCTACAACAGCGGTAAGAATCCCCTTCACCAGATGTGCAAACAAATTATTGCAGATTTTGTCGCGTTGAATTTCTCTAGATTTTTTGTTGGTACAATTTGTGCTGATATTTTGTTAATAACAATCTTCAGTATGTGTATGTAGAACTGTAGATTAGTACAATATGCACATCATTAGTTGTATTTTTGCAGGATTATCTATGTAGAAATGCAGACTAACCAGTTGTATTTTTGCACATATATAGTACTAGTTGTAGTTAGTTGTATATATATACTAGATAAAGTACAATGTAATTAGTATCATTAATATTCCTAGCTTGGGTATAAATTCCATAATTTTCCTAGCTTGGATAATGTTGTTTTTCCTCAAAAGATCATTGCTGCAAATTTAGTGTTTAGTTTTGATAGTTTTAAATTACACTAGTAGTAGTGATATTAGTAACATCATACCATTGATATATTTTTACACTAGTAGTAGTGTTCAGAGACTGATATTAGTAACATCATATCATTTATTTCCTAGTCTTTTTTTTATTTTTTTGTTCAGAACAAAAGGAATATGGCTCAAATACGAATGTGTGACATGTCAGCGACAACCTGCATGGTGTGGGAGTGGAAACGTAGACCATGTGACGTATTTTAGAATGAGGGTGAGATCACCTTTTTTTGTAGAGGGATTTGTAATTATTCTCGATTTTCATATACATATCTTATTTTAAATTTCCGTCTAAATTGCTTTATGTTCATGATCTTATGGGTTTTTTTGTGTTTCACAAGTTTATGTAGGGTATTCCTTGTTTTTTTGCTGAGCGTATATGACAATTCACTCTTGGTCCATATCTGACCTGGATCCTTGCTCGGAGTGACCGCCATGATCAAAACAGAACAATTGATGAATACTACTTCTATGTGCTGTATGATGGGAATTTTGGGAGGTCGGTACCATTATGTGGGCCATATTGGAGGGGGTTATGTTCAGCTTATAACGTTGAAAAGGATGATGTTCTCACATTTCCATACGATAGAGTAGACATGTGCTTTATTGTGCAAGTGTCAAATGCTGATAATGTTGTCAAACCTTGGGTTGATCAAGACCAGTGTATGTATTGACTTCTTTGCATTGAATTGGTTTTTTCTTACACACTTGACTAGTTTCTTAATTATATATGTTTCCTACACACAAACCTTCTTCAATTTCATATGCATGATCAGGGTGTTATAAGACCAAAGATTTTTGCAAGGTGACACTAGAGAAATCCATATTTCAGCACCCGTGTAATGTTAGTTTCTCTGAAATGAATCCCATATCTTGGGCATTTTACAAGGAGTTTGTAAGAGACCTAGATGAAGATGAGGTCTTTGAGATCCCTCAGTTCTTGGTGCACCGGGTGTAGGATGAAGATGATCTTCATTAGATGGTTAGTTAATCACTTTTTCCTAGGCTTTTCCTTCTTATTTTGTGAACTTATCAGGGTGGCCAGTTAACTAAGATCTGTTATATATTTTTGTTACTCGGGAAATTCCTTTGAGATGCATAAGGGAACAGCAAATTCCAAACAAAGGGTTATATTGTGTATGCATGACGAATAATTGTGACAAAGGCCTGAAAATCATGGGGAGATATCGCATATCGGAAATATATGACGATTGCATTGAGTTCACTGACCCCTGAACTGAATTTTGTGCTAAAAATAGAACTTGCCTTGATGATCGGCTCATCGTCTAGGTCAAGGTGATGAGGCACTATATCAAGATGATTATTGAGGTGGTCACCGGTCCAATAGAGGAACATGAGGAAGCGGAAGAGGACAGAGACAAGAAGCGGGAGGAGGAAAAAGAAGAGAGTGTTGCCTCTATGATGTCGGTTGTAGCTCGGAACTTCTGAATAAATCATCAGAATTTAGATTTCAAGAATGCATGCTTAGAAACTTTTGTTTTATTGTATGTTAAACTAGCAAATCTCTTTTGTTCAAATATATTGGTCCGTACCTACTTCACTATGTTTAATTATGAAAGAGAAAATATAAATGATTTCTCTCAATTTCTCACATAGAAAAATGAACAACTAATTCCATATTCTCGCAGGAACCGGCCCCACTAGTTGAACCGGCAGCACTGCCACGATCTCCACGTAACCACGGTGAGTTCTCGAACCGAAGCTGCAGTTATTCATTATTACCACGTATCCACGATCTCTGCAGTTATTCTTGCGTGCTTCTTCTTCCTCTTCCTGGCTCATTCCTCTATTCTAGATCCGTCAGTTCTTCTTCTTCTTCCTCGTAGACATTTCCTTAAAGCCATTTCCTTTCACCCATTTCCTTGTAGGCATGGACGATGGGAAATGCACAACAGAGACCCACTTCATCCCTTCCCATGGCACCACGACTTTGATAGTGGTGTACACAAATGATGAAGCGACTGTGGATACAACTCTTGCCAGATATGAGAAATTTCTAGAGAAAGATAAGTACAAGTTCGTGGGGCTAGACTTGGAGTACACCCTTGCAGATAAGCGAAAAATCCTCCATAAGAGATCGCCGTCGTGAAAATCGCCATACATGAGAAGGTCCTCATTTACCACTTCTGCAGGTACCTAAATTTAAATTTGAGATCACCACTTCTGCATCTCCTGTTCCCTTACATCCCTAAATACTTCAGGAGTAAACCAACTGAGAAGCATTGTCCGGCTCTGGTCGAGTTCTTGTGTAGGAAAGGGATAACTTTCACTAGCGTGGATATCACAAATGACACAACTATGCTTTCTCGTGCGTTGATAAAAATCCCACATGGGTACTACATCGACATCCAAAATCTGTACAAGATCAAACCATACCCAGCGAAGGATGTCATGGGTGATATGGCAGCAGAAATCATCGGCAGATCCTATGCAAAACTGAATAAATTGAAGCAAAGAGATCATGACTACTGGGAGTGGAAGCCGATGAGCCAGGTGTGCCTCGAGTATGGAGTCAGAGATTCCTACATGGCGTACGAGTTGTACAGTAAGCTCATTACCATGAAAGATGGGATGGTTAAGGTGGGGTTTTTCATGACATAGCTATGCCCTCGTTGCAAGCTAGCCCAGGAGAAAGAGCGCGAGGTGGACAGAAAGCGGTATCAGGACGAGAAGGGATCTTGGAACAGTGGCGATAGCAGCGGTTCAAGGGGAAGCAAGTCAAGGACGACAATAAGTGGTGGTGATAAATTATGTGTTTGAACTAGATTAGTTTATAGTTTATTTTGTGTATGTAGTATATATTTTGGAATGTACATATTAGTTTGGGATCTAAGCATTAGAAGAACTTGCATGCATGTATGTGTTTTCCTATATGATAAATGTACAAAAGTGTGGTGGGTTGTTGAGATAGGCATTATCTAGGCCCCTAGTGAGCATGGTCTCTCACATATATCACTATGCGCATGATCCAGCATCTTCTTGGGCTCAAACTATGGTATTGCACCTAAAATTAACCAAAATAAATAAGGATAAAAATCCATTCGTTAACCCTCATCTAGAGAAATAATCTAGGGGTATATTGTCTATGGGGCCCACGATCTAGGGTTTCGTTGAACCGAGGATCAAAGCATCTGAATCTCTCCATATCTTGCATGTGTTTCTTGAATATGTAAAAAATTGAGATATGTATCATCTAGGAAACTTCAGTGGATTTTGTGATGCAACTTTTCCTATGTGTTTTTGGTCTCTATCAGACCATATGTAGTTTGACACATGGATCCCCTAGAGTCATTAGTTGCATGTGTGATCTCTTCCCAAACCACATTGATATATACACTAGAGTCATTATCCACATGACCACATTGCATCTGTGTTCTTTTCCAAAACCATAATATCTACATGCATTACCACACACAAACTCTAGTGGATTATTCTGTGATGCATGCTTCTTCTGTCACACTAGTGCAACATGCAATGTCGAAGCTTCTTTCCTATATGTTTTTGGTCTCTGTGACCATGGTTTAATTTGACACATGGATCCCCTAGATTGCAAGATGTGTGTTTTTTTCCTATATATATCTACTACAATCATTGATCCACATGACCACATTGCATGTGTTCTTTTCCAAATTAAGACCACGATGATATATATATATACATGCATGACCACACACATGCATACTCCAGTGGATTTTGTGATGATGCAACTTCTGTCAACATACAATGTGGAAGCTGCTTTCCTATGTGTTTGACACATATCGATCCCCTGGAGTACTCATTCATGTGTTCTTTTAATTTCCTAATAAACCTTTAATTTCCTAATAAACCAAACATTGAGGATACCCACTAGTCATTGATCCACACATGATCACACACAGCATGCATTCTTTTAATTTCCTAATAAACCACACATTGAGATATCCACTAGCTAGTCTCATTGATCCACATGATCATACACTGCATGTTCTTCCAAAACCACACAATGATATATCTACATGATCACACACTGCATGTTATTCTGTGATGCATCCAACTTCTGTCACACTGGTGCAACCATGCATCCAATGTGCAAGCTTCTTTCCTGTGTGTTTTTGGTCTCTAGCTATGACCATGCTTGACACATGGATCTCCTAGAGTCATATTGCATATGTGTTCTTTTCCTAACCCACATTGTTATCCACTAGAGTCATTGATAAATCCACATGACCACATTGCATCATGTGTTCTTTTCCAATACCACATTGATATCTACGTGACCACACACACTCTAGTCGTTTTTGTGATGCAACTTTTGTCACACTAGTGCAACATGCAATGTAGAAGTTGTTTTTCCTATGTGTTTTGGTCTCTATGACCATGGTTGTACACATGGAACCTGTAGAGTCATTCCATGTGTTCTTTTCCTAAACCGCATAGATATCCACACACTAGATGTCATTGATACTACATGATCCACATTGCATATGTGTTCTTTTCCAAAACCACATTGATATCTACATGACCACACACACTCCAGTGGATTATGTGATGCAACTTCTGTCACACACTGGTGCAAACATGCAATGTGGAAGCTGCTTTCCTATGTGTTTTTTGGTCTTTGTGAGACCATATGCATGGTTTGACACATGGATCCCCTAGAGTCATTAATTACATGTGTGTTCTCTCTTCCTATAATAAACCACATTGATTATCCACTAGAGTCATTGATCCACATGACCATATTGCATATGTTTTCTTTTCCAAAACAACAATGATATATACATGCATGAATGTGCATGACCACACAGATGCTTCCATTGGATTCTCTGATGCAACTTCTATCACATTGGTGCAACATGCAATGTGGAAGATGCTTTTCCTATGTGTTTGGTCTATGTGATGATGGTTGTACACATGGAACCCCTAGAGTCATTGCATGTGTTCTTTTCCTAAACCACATTGATATCCACACTAGATGTCATTGATCCACACATGTGACCACATTGCATGTGTTCTTTTTGAAAACCACACATTGATATATCTACATGACCACATTGCATGTGTTCTTCTGTGATGCAACTTCTGTCACACAAACACACACACACTAGTGCGACATGCAATGCATGTGAAGCTGCTTCAATTTTCTATGTATTTTTTGGTCTCTGTGAGACCATGCATGGTTTGACACATGGATCCCCTAGCTAGAGTGTCATTAATTAATTGCATGTGTGTTATCTTCCTAAAAAGCATATTGATATACATCCACTAGAGTCACTGATCCACATGCCCACATTAATATTGCATGTGTTCTCTCTTTTTCAAAACCATAATATATATATGATATCTACATATGCATGACCACACACATGCATATACTCCAGTTGATTCTAATGCAACATCTATCACACTTGTGTAACATCCAATGTGGAAGTTGCTTTTGTATGTGTTAACACATATGAATCCCCTGGAGTACTCATTGCATGTTTTCTTTTCCTAATAAACCACACACATTGAGATATATATCCACTACTCATCATCATTGATCCACACATTGCATGTGTTCTTTTCCAAAACCACAATGATATATCTACATAATGCATGATGACCACACACATACTCTAGTGGATTCTGTGATGCAACTTCTATCATATCACACACTGGTGCAAACCATGCATGCAATGTGGAAGCTACTTTAATTAATTTCTATGTGTTTTTGGTCTCTATAACCATGCTAGTTTGACACATGGATCTCCTAGAGTCATTATATTTTGCATATGTTCTTTTCCTAAACCACACGTTCATATCTACCATAGTCATTGTTGATAGATCCACATGACCACATTGCGTGTGTTCTTTTCCAATACCACATTGATATCTACATGGCCACACACACTATGTGAGATGAAACTTCTATCACACTAGTGCAACATGCAATTAATGTGGAAGCTACTTTTCCTATGTGTTTGCTCTCTCTGATGCACATGGAACACCTAGAGTCATTACATGTCTTCTTCTCCTAATCCACATTGATGATATCCACACTAGATGTCATTGATCCACACATGTGACCACATTGCATGTGTTCTTTTCCAAAACCACACATTGATATATCTACATGACCACACACACATACTCCAGTGGATTCTGTCTGATGCAACTTCTGTCACACACACACTGGTGCAACAAGCAATGCATGTGAAGCTACTTTAATTTCCTATGTGTTTTTTCTCTCTATGAGAGCATTCATGGTTTGACACATGGATCCCCTACCTTCTAGAGTCATTAATTAATTGCATGTGAGTTCTCTTCCTAGAGTCATTGATATCCACTAGAGTAATTGATCCACATGACTACATTGCATATATGTACACACATGGATCCCCTAGAGAGACATTGCATGATGTGTGTTCTTTTCCTAAACCACACATTGATATATATATATATATATCCACTAGAGTCATTGGTCCACATGACCACATTGCATATATGTACACTCTTCTTTTCCAAAACCACAATGATATCTCTACATGCATGACCACACACATGGATACTCAAGTGGATTCTCTGATGATGCACAACTTCCATCACACTGTTGCAACCATGCATGCAATGTGGAAGCTCCTTTAATTCCTATGTATTTTTTGTCTCTATGACCATGGATCTCTCGTAGAGTCATATTGCATGCAGGCATTCATTTCCTAACACACATTGATATCCACCAGAGTCATTGATAGATCCACATGATAACCACATTTGCATGTGTCATTTTCCAATAATATACCCACAATGATATCTACATGACCACACAAACTCCAGTGGATTAATTCTGTGATGCAACTTTTGTCAACATGCAATGTGGAAGTTTCTTGTTTATTTCCTATATGTTTTAATTTGGTCTCTATGACCTTGGTTAGTTTGACACATGGATATCCTCAACTAGAGTCATTACAATGTGTGTTCTCTTTCCTAAATTACCAAACATGATATCCACTAGATCCATTGATCCACATGATCCGAATTGCATATGTGTTCTTTTTCCAAAACCACATTGATATATATATCTACATGCCCACACACACTCAAGTAGTGGATTCTATGATGCAACTTCTATCACACACTAGTGCAACATGCAAATGTGCAAGCTGGTTATTTATTTCCTATATGTTAGTTTTTGGTCTAACACCTAGAGTCATGCATGTGTTCTCTTCCTAATTAAACCACATTGATATATATATATCCACTACTACTAGTCATTGATCCACATGACCACACATTGCATGTGTGTTCTTTTCCAAAACCACAATTTATCTTGATCGAAATGCATGACCACACATACTCCTATGGATTATGTGATGCAACTTCTTGTCACACTGGTGCATGCAACATGCAAATGTGTGGAAGCTGATTTAGCTATATATATGTGTTTCTGGTCTTCATGACCAAAATTTGACACATGGATCCCCTAGAGTCATTGCATGTTGTGTTCTTTTCCTAAACCACAATATTATTGATATATATACATATATATCCACTAGAGTCATTGATCAACATGACCACACTGCATGTGTTGTTTTGCAAAACCACTACATATACATATATATGCATGATGACCACACACACATACTTCAGTGGATTTTGTGTGATGTAACTTCTGTCACACACTGGTGCAACATGCAACGTGGAATCTACCTTTCCTACGTGTTTTTGTCCCTGTGACCATGATTTTTGACACATGGAACCCCTAGAGACATATATTGCATGTGTTCTTTTAATAAACCACATTGCCCACACACACACTAGCTAGTAGTGGATTCTATGATGCAACTTATGTCACACACTAAGCTCGTTATTTATTTCCTGTATGATGTTTTTGGTCTGACACACATGGATCCCCCTAGAGTAATGCATGTGTTCTGTAAACCAGATTGATATATCCACTACTAGTCATTCACATGACCACATTGCATGTGTTCTTTTCCAAAACCACATTGATATATATATATATCTCTACATGAGACCACACACATATAGGGATTCTGTGATAATGCATGAAACTTTTGTCACACTGGTGGTGCAACACATGGGTGTGGAAGTTCCTTTTCCTATCTATTTTGGTCTCTATGATACATCTTCTTGTGGGCTCAAACTTTGATATCTACGATATGTGTTGCTATGACCTAAACCTAACCAAAATAAGGATAAAAGTCCATCATTCAACCATAATATGGAGAAATCCATTGTTCAAAACCACATTTTGAATCTTATCTAAATTTGAATATATTATCCTAAATACTTTTACCTCTCTTGAGATCATTATGCAAACTAGAATATAAACTACTATTCCACATTATTGTTTTTTTTCAAGATTTATTCGTCAATAATTTATAGTTTTCTTCACTAGACCCTTTTAGTGAAGACTTTCTGAAATATGGTTAATTTATTTGAACCCTCCATCATGCATCTGACGGCTAGGACACCAACCCCAAATTTCTAGGTCAGGTCCTCCCGCCCATGCGAAATTTGGCGCCAGTGCAGGAGAGTTTCTATGCAAACAAAAATTTCTCGAGCTGTAATTACCTTTGATCCCACCCGCATGGCGCCACCCAAGCATTTGTGCAAAGGTTATTTATGTAATCTATTCGAAACCCTTTTTATCCCCTTGCCGAAATGATATAGATCCAAATTTCCCCACCGCCCTTGGTGCCATCCTCCCTGCCATCATCTCCCTTTTCCCCTCACAGTTGTTCGTCCCTCCGCCCTCTGCCCTTAATCCCCTTGTCTCTGTCCATCCTTCTAGTAGTTGACTCCCTGTCACCCTATCACAAACCCTAGCCCCTGCTTACCGACTCACCGTCCTAGTTTTCCACCACCTCCGTCGACCTCGTCGGTCATCCACCTCGCCGGCATCCGGTTGACCTTGTCTACTGGTAAGGTGTAGGGGGGCCTACACTTGTCCCTTGAACCTCCAACAACGGAGCCAGAATAGGATTTGACACGGTAGCTCTTACCTGCTCTCCTTGTTTCTCAACACCTCCTCTTCCTGTTTTTTTCGAGAGTACGCAAAAGCGTACCTTGATTTTATAGAAGGCTATAAACAAAATTTACAAGACAGGGGTCACTAGTGCGAACACTAGACCACACACACTCCAAATAGAAACCAAATATGCTACTCTCTCCCTCTAATCTGATCTCATACTTCTACATGCTCCTCATGCCTAAGGGCAACCCTAGGGAGCCATAACTCCTAAAGGATGGCGGTCGTGAGACCGCTGGAAGTATGTTGTCTCGGCGGGTTGTTAAACACCCACGCATTCCTGTTCCTCCACAAGGCATAACCAGCCATGCATACTAGCCCATCAAACCACCTCCTGTCCTCCCTTCCAAAGTGACTCCTCTACATTACCTACCAATCAGAGATGTTATCCTCAGGCGTAGGCACATCAAAGTTTACACCTACCGCCTATCCACAATGGTGCCACACCTCCCTCGCAAAGACACACTGCAGCAGAATGTGTGTCGCGGTGTCCTCCTCCTGTAAACCACAAAGCAACAACTGACTGGTCCTGTAGGCCATGTTGAAATCTCTGATTAGAAGTCCAGATCCTATGCTGGACATCTAGCCACATGAAGAGCCTGCCTTTGGGGGTGGCCTTGCTCTTCCAGATGGCCTCCCCATCTCGACTCGCTCGCAACCCAGCGAGAGCATGTCATACGTGGATTTAGCCAAGTAGGATCCTCTTCATGTTTCACTATTGCTTTTGCAAGCGTAGCCTAGCCAAAATCGTTGTCCAGAACTAGGGATAACAATTCCTCAGGAGAGTCAACCGAAGGGTCTAGGGCTAGACGCACATCCACCGCCATTTCAAGAAGGTCCACATCCGGGAGGTTAGAAAGCTAGACAAAAGAAGGGTTAAGGGGCAGGAGGGGAGACGAACATGAGGCAACATTCTTGCTTGATGTCCTTATGCATCATGCTCTCTTTGGAGTCCTTTCTTTTGCATACACTCCAGTGCGAATAAAGTGTGGTAGGTGGGGAGCTTTTGGCTACATTGCCTGAGCGGACCTTGGGAGGAGGCGAGGTGACGGTCTTCTTTGTGTTTGAAGTGCCAATCTTCCTAGTAGCCATCACTGCCTTGGAATAAGAGGTCTTGGGGGCATGGTTCATCTGGTGGGACGACATAAGCTTCTTGTTTGAAACAACGAGAGTGTCACACTCTGTTTCAGAGAGGTTGGCGCCCTTAGAACCCCTCTTCTCAGGTTCTTCTTGGTTGGCGAGGGTGTGATGAGAAGGAAGGGATGACCACCCTCTCCCTTCCTCCATAGAATTGTATGAGGGGGAGAGAGACGGCGATGACGACATCACCACCGAAGAGTGGCGCATGGCCATCTTGCTCAAAAAATAAGATGCAGATGGGAGGTTGGTGCCATACTAGTCGAAGCTATCGCACTGCCACAGGGAGCATGGAGACGCTATGGTGGGAGACGTGCTAGGGTTTTATACCTCAGACCCTATGCTCTAAGATCAAGCCTGGATGAACCAAAAGTTGACATGATGTACTACCGTGCGGCCACGTAGACACACACAGTAGGCCCACCTCGTGGAGCAGTGCACAATACCGACCAACCATCCCACCCACTTTCAAGAACATCAGGACAAGAGCGAGCGGCATAGTCGACGAGTAAAGCGATCAAAAACATACACAAACGAGTATGTATGTCAGCGACATACAATAGACATCAGAGCCACACCATCTAGGAACATTAGAAAGAGAAGTATTCAACGCCATACGGCAAGATCCAAATATCCTAGATAGAGATAATAGTTTAGGATACATCCTCATACATCACACATCGGATTATCAATCAGAAGAGGAAAACAAGATCCGAGTACGGACAAGAAGCAAATTGGCATAAGATGCCCTAAAAATAAGCACATCCCGCCCATAGATCGCATAGATCTCCATCCCTAGAATTTGTACACTGATGGTCGTCGCTACCATCGTCAATCTGTTCGACCCAGTAACCTTCCTGAGAGTATACCTGTCCATCTAAACCAAATATTTATCGTGTGAGACCCTAGGGGTAGTCAACAAGTCTTAATGCATCTAAAGGGAACAACTAGGGGGTGACGCAATTGCAGCGAAATGTCATATCTGAACAGAGATACGCTACATACACGCCCAACCATAGATGGACAGACGCCCGTTAATTAGCAACAACAGTTATCTGAGCAGCATAAATAAACATCGCTTGCCCTCCTTCTCTCTTACCGACAAGAAGGCAGAAGGACATCCCATCCGCTGGCAATTTTATTAAACATTCCATGAATGTTGCACTATTTACTAGTCATGCTTTAGTCGAACTAAAGGCGGTACTTTAGTTATGCTTGTCTATGATCGAGAAACTATGCTCCAAGTCATCCATAACTACGGACACGGCTTTTAGAAAGATTTACCCTATAGGGGTGCACAAATAGAAACACATGCATGCTCAACCTCGGAATATGCAAACGGATAAATACAATGAGGCCTCACGATAGAACCATCCCAAGAAACTAGAGAATGTTTTAGAGGCCACCCAAAAGAGCTAACCGAACAAGGTATAGCTAAGTCTCGTACAGACTCAGTGGTTACGTGCACTTGTTACGCGCAGAGGCCATAGACAATATATTACCATGACAGAGTGCCGCACCTATGCAACAGTAGTAAACGATCATGGAGCAAGAGTAATAAAATGGCATTTTTACATTAGGCAATGTATAAAGCCCGAACTAATTGCGGCGCCATAACATTTTTCAGAATCAAGTTCAAGTACAAGGGAACCCAGAAAGGCGCCCACATGTGGATAGTGCAATAGTCAAGGAACATGTGTCAAGTACTCGGGTCTTACGGGACACAATTGAGCATGGAAGAACCAAATAACAGCTATTGCCCACTAGTGCATCTTTCTTTAGTTGTCCCATTACTACTTAATTTAAGTTGTTTAGGTACCTCGTTTTCCAAAGACTTGCACAAACCCTACACATGAAATTCTACAACTCGCATGGCTCAAACATATCCTATAGTAATGGATCATAGGATTGAGGGTACAAGTTTCAATGGGGTTTGAAAGTAAAGGCTATGCAATACTTGGAATTCCAATTTAATGTAACTGTGACTCAATGATGCAAGAACAAGATAGAGGCATAAGTGCTATATGTATGCAAGCACGAGGAATTGCTTGCCTGATAGTTCAGTTGAAGAATAGGAAGGATCCGGGTAATAATCCTGAGGCTCCTGATATTCTCCTTGCTCAGCGTCTATTTAGATAAAAACAAAACACAGAGAGGCCAAAATAAATACATTGTACAATCATATAAATCATATGCCATAAGCGAACAAGGTATGCCATGATGGAATGATGCACAATTGCATGGTATAACATAGCATGGTATGGTTGAGGTGAGGAATATTTGAATTGGCATTTAAATAATTTCGAAATTTTAAATAATTGGCACTTAAATAACAATAGCATTGGCATTTAAATAATTTTGAAATTTTAAAATGCTCAAAAATTATTTTGGATGGCATATTTGAATTCCTCATATTTTACTAATTCAAAAACATATATTACTTGTATTATTAGAAATTATAAATTTAAAGCATTATTTAAATCAAATTATACTAAAAATGGGTCAAATGTCAAAGGTTTGACTAGTTAGAGTTGACTCTGGTCAAAATTGTAAATTTGTTTAAATTCATATTTAGAAAACATTCATATTTCATGTTTATAGTATATTCAAATTCAAAGTTATTTGCAAGTAATTAATGAATTTATATTTAGACAGAATAGAAAAGTTTTGAATTTGAAAACCAAGATTTTGCATGGCTTTTGTTACTCTAGAGCGGTGTACGCACACCCGCTGACCCGTGGGGCCAACGGTCACGGGGCCTAGTCAACTACACAGTCCACATGGGTGTGACACGCTGGCTGAAAAGGGACCATGGCTTGAGAAGCGGAAAAGCCCAAGGGCCTAAGTACAAACGGTTCGAGGCTGACTGGTGGGGTCTGCAGGGGTTGCATGTGAGGTGGAAAACAACAAGGGGTGCATATGCAAAACCTTTTGGGCTTGTAACTGAACCTGATGCGTTCTGATCTTGACAGCGCCCGACGGTGGCGTTGTTTTCCATTGCGGGTGTCGGCGGACTGGCTGGCTAAAACATGTAGGCACAAAAACAAAATCTGCAGAGGGATCCAAGGGCTACAAGGTCAGTTGAGGCTGATCGGCCGGAGGATGACTAGGGCCGCCGGAATCTTGAGGGGGACAGGCGCGGGATGCTTGGGGTTTCACGAACTGCAGAAAACCGACGTGGCGACGCGACTCGTCGTCGGGAGCCATAAACGGGCGGCGCCGGGTTCAAAGGTGTATGAGGAGGAAGTGGACTACGAGGTGTTTCTCACCTTGTCTTGTTCCCACCGGATTTGGGGAGGAGGGACGACCGATAGGGGGATGGCGACGGTGACAACGGCGGACAGCACGCGGCTCGCGACGTGGAAGCAGCTCCGAGCGGGTCCGGCTTCCCCTGGCAGACTGGATCGATGCCAAGGTCCACGGCGGTGTTTCCCCATGACTCCACGAACACCGACAAGGACGGGAGCAGCGACGCTGGGCCCTACCTGGAGGTATCCATGCTGTGGTTCAGAGGGGAGGGAAGGAAACAGAGAGGGGAGGCTCGAGGGCGGCACTGGGGAGAGTGGGGTTGCGGTTTCCTGGGTGCGGCGTACCGCAGCCCGTGCGGGATGATAAGGAGGGAGCTGGTGACGCGGCAGACGGTGCAAGACGAGAACCTACTCCGATGAGTGCTTGCGGAGAGGGAATGCAGCGACGGAAGTGACAATGAACAGGACAGCGTGAAGCAGTACTGAGCCGATGGGCTGAGGAGTGGGCCGGGCCAAAGGAAGGAGAAAAGAAGAATCTCCAGTCGGGCTTCACTGAGCTGCTGCTGGGCCACTTGCTGCGCTAATAGGGATGATGCTACTGCTGCTCTCTCT
Source organism: Avena eriantha (assembly GCA_910589775.1). Classification (NCBI taxonomy): domain Eukaryota; kingdom Viridiplantae; phylum Streptophyta; class Magnoliopsida; order Poales; family Poaceae; genus Avena; species Avena eriantha. Next base: position 287,010,305 of record OU342742.1, read on the forward strand.
CTCTCTTTACTTCAAAAATTTCTATTTTATTTGTTTTCCTTTTTTTGTTTCAAACTTATACAAACTGCTGCTTAACACCATTTTCATGAACCAAAATAAAACCAAGATAGAAGTAGAAGTGCTCTTTTGGTTTGCTTGGTTGTTTTGAATATGATCAATTTATTGAATCCTCATCAAAGCAAGCTCTCACAAAACCAAAAGATGATCAAAAATAAGGAAAATGTGGAACCTTTGCGCGGGCCATGCATTGGTGTTAAATGCCACTTTTATACTTGTGAAACCAAATAGAAATACACATGGGCATTTATTCAAGCATGCACCCAAATTTGGTTTAAGCCGAAGCAAAAGGAAAAGGAAGCTTTATTCTCATATGGACAATATATATGAGCATGCAAGAATACCAAATGATCAAGCTTGTGTGTGTGACCCACTAGGATACATGTAGCCTCATTTATATTCTCACATGATCATTTATTCAAATTCAAAACATATGGAAGCTAAAAGAGACATTCTACTCACATAGCATGCAAATGTGGCCATGTGGCTCCACATGTTTAATATGGTGAAAACAACATATATCACAAATGGGAGCTTGTAGAATTTGAAGTGGATCCAACCAAACACATATGGGCGAGATATAGATAGCAAAAGAGATGCAATGCTCATATATAGTTTGGATGGTGGGATTATAAGGTGATGACAAGAAATGTGGTGGAGTCAAGGAAAGATATGCCCCCAACTTAACTTGAGCATGAAGCAATATATCAAGAAGCAAATACAATATATCAAGAGTCAACTACAATATATAATGCACATGGGATAAGAATCAAATATAAGGTTTTATACGATGCTCAAATGCAATGTGGCATGGTGACATGAGCTTGATATAATGATGATGCAATAATTATATGTAGGAAGTAGCAATGTATAGACTAGGCAAGTAGAATTAAAATTGTTAGACAATTGGGATGCTACAACTCTCCCCCACTAAACAAGAATCTCACCTCGATATTCCTAGGAAAATAAATCTTCAAGTTCTCATGTAGCATCTTCGGTGGAATGGTACAAACTTGCACCTCAAAAAACTAGATAGACTTGTTGCGAGTCTTTCCTTCTATGACTTCAAGAATCTAACAGGGTGTTCCTTGGAATGATTTTGAGAATTTTTAAGAAAGAGATTGGAAAGCCGCATACCAGGAAGTATGGCGCACATATCTGAAGGAGTAAGACTTTTTGAGAAGCTCGAGGAAAGGAGTTGAATAAAAGGTGTTTGTTTTGGTGAGTAGATTATGAAGCCATCAGGAATTTTAAGAGAAACAGAGTTTTCGGCACAATCGATCATAGCTTTGTTTACATTTAACCAATCCATGCCCAAGATGACATCAATGTCATAGTTGCCCAGGATTATGAGTGAAGCAAGGAAGAAGTGATTGCCAATTTCAATTTGGTTCCAAAGGGTTATCTTTGATGTCTGAAATTGATTTCCTGGCTATTGTATCAGGATAGGTGCTAGCAAACTTTCCAGAACAATGTCATGAGTCTGCGCAAACTTTTGAGACATGAAAGAATGTGAAGCTCCCATATCAAAGAGGACAATTGCTGAGGTTGAGTTAACAGGCAAGGTTCCCATAACATCTCCTGAGGATCTACATGCTTGCGTTGAATTGAAAAAGTTCACCCAAGCATGTCCAGGCCTGTTGTTGTAGGTGAAAGCTAGATGAGGACGAGGAACACGAACCATCGCTAGTGTCACATAAGAGCGAGGTGGTGTTAGATGGAGCTTGTTATGTGGGCATATGGGCTTGATGTGGCCCTCTTCACCGCACTTGTGACAGATGAAGCCAGTTCTTGAAACTATTGGCATTTGTTGGTTCAGAACATTTGGCCTTGGTTGCATCTGGAAGCTTGTTGGAGTGGGTGGGCGGGGAATATAAGTCGAGCGCCCTCGCATGTAGGTGCGTGGTGCAGGAGCACAGAAAGGTACCCAAATGCTACGTTTTTTAGTTGGCTGGTTGAAGAAGAAGAGCTATCATCACGAAGGTGCTTGAGATAGTCTTCCAACACTTCACGCACATATTCCTCTTTTAGTCCCATATTGACCAACTCCGCAAAGGTTGAGCACTTGAAAAGGTTGAGAGCATACTTTAACTTAGGTTTGAGGCCTTTGCAGAATTTCTCTTGCTTCATAGCATCAGTGGACACTTCCTCTTTAGCATAGTAAGACATCAGGTGATCCACTTCAAAGTGCAAGTCCAAGGTATTAGTATTTGACTATACATGCTTTGGACTATGTGTCATGTGTATGATGCCACTATTGAAGTTGATAGATTCTTTTAAAGAAAAAGGAAATACTGAAAGAGAATCTCTAAAATATTTAGCTGAAAAGGAAAAGACTGGAAGTGTCCAGCCTAGGTATATAGAAGATATACATGTTATGGTAGTGTTCTTTGCTTGTTAAATAATGTGGTGCATAGGTATTGGATACCGAATTGGTTGGTGTGAAGTGTCATAGAAAACAACACATTTCACGAACTACAACGGCCTAAGTAACTGGCAAGAGAATAAGTGATGATGTTCATCAAAAACAAATAAAGTGTTATTGTGTTTCTCGTTGTCAACAAACCTAGCCTTCAAGTTTTGTTTTAATAATTGTGATTTAGTTCCGGTATTTTCCTTTTCTGCCAAATAATTGTCGTAATCCATAAATGATGGATGAACTTTGAAAAGTCTAGTTGGAGAAATCGCGTCCATAAAACTAATGCTAAAACGTCGAAAGACAAATGATTGAAATATCACTTATGAAGTGACATCGCCGTTTAAATTATATTGGAAACCAAACATGAAGAAACTCCATGTTGATAGATTTTGGGGTCTTTGATATTGATCAATTAACGCTTGTGATACTTTCCTCGAGATAATTGAAACTCCATCCATAGGCCAAAGAGGAACGGACGCTAACTTATTGGATATTGTACATGTCGATGTACATAGTCCATTATATGTAGCCGTGTGTGGTGGGTCTTTCAACTTCATACAACTTATCCGGAAATTTGAGTGGATATATATGTATATTTACTTAATAAGGGAGAAGTATGAAACATTGGAAAATTGTTCAATAGAAAGGTTGTAATCAAAGGATTAGGTTGATGAACCTAAGCAACATGTGCTAAGTAGCGCAGCACGGGGAAGTGTCCCGGAGGCGGCCACAATGCTCATGGCTCTCGTGACTACAAAGGTTGTAATCTCGGAGATTAGAGTTCCTATTTGAACCGTATGGTTCGGGTAAGAGTCAAATAGTTAGATTTGATAAAAAAGTCATTATTGTTTTGACAACAATGAACCGACCGCATGCAAATAAGTGATGATGGGCCCTGACTCCATGAAATGACTAGAAGTCATAAAATCCGTGATAATTTCCATACACGAGAAATCAAGTTTTGAATTTGAAAGACCCTCTGGAAAGGCGTGAAGCCTATCGGTCGTATATGGATATATAAAAGGGACGTACATGGATGTTTCACATCTTTGAAATAGTCGACATGTCGGTAAAGAGTTTACGACAATGTTCAAGGAGTTGACTGCGACAAGATTTGATCTTTCATAGCGATATCTATTCTGGACAGATTATTGTAACAACCACTACACATGTCAATTTTGATATATGGTAGTTGTACAAAAAAAACAAGATTCTTATTAATGTAATGGTTACCTAGGAAGTGTATATGACAGGGTACGAAAGGTTTTGTTGGATCAAAGGATGCTAAAAGGGCATGCAAACTTCAATGGTTGAAGCAAGCATAGCGGAGTTGGAATCTTCACCATGATGAAACTGTTAATAGAGTTTAATTTCATCGGAGACAATGCAGATGCTTGCATTTGAAACAAATTAAGTGGGAGCACTAAGACATATTTATGATATATTATGTAGAAGACATGGTGTTGATTGGAATTGATGTAACTTTTATTGACAAAGGCTAAGAATTTCATTAAAATTAGATTTCGATGAAAGAACTGGGAAAAACCAGAATATTAGGCAGCAATGTCTATATGGATAGATTGAGGCGCCAATATGGTTATGCCAAAATGTACATAGATGAGATAATTGAATGAGTTCAATTTTGAAAAGACAAGAAAGCTTCTTGCCACATGGAGAAGGTTGAATCAAGATTCAAGTGTTTTGACACTTGGTGAGTGAAATCACATGAATATTTTGATCAATAAGGTATACCATGATATGTACATATCCATGATATTTCCTATGCTCTAAATATTATGTGCATCTACCGGAATAATTCATAACATGATCATTGGACAATAGTAAGGATATTCTTATGATCTTTGTAAGAACTAAGAATATGTTATAAAAGGTTACAAAATAGTTCATTGTAAAGTGTTACATTGGTACTAGATTTGTCACAAAATGCAAGTTAAGTTTATCTCAATTTAAACTATGGGTGGCACAATGTAATGGAAAGGAAGTTCCATGATGGATTTAGATGAGTTCCAAAGTTAAAACATTGTGATGGATACTACAACAAAAGTCTAAGTATATGACTGCTATAGTAATAGCAAAGGAGGGCATTTGTATTATGTAGTTTGTTATCAAACTAGGTGTTGTTCAAAGTGGGCTAATACTATGATGATATATTGTATGACAATAATATCAACATATTTTAACCCAAATAAACTAGAGTTCTCACCAAAGGACCAAATTTATACAATGCCATCTTATTAGAGAATAAGTGATGCGTAGAGACGCAAAGACATGCAAATACACACGGATCTGAAAGTGTCAAATCCAGAGATTATTTTTACCACTAGAAAATGCGTATATACAACACTAGAAAGGCATAGATGTTGAATGCGTAAGTTTACAAACTAGATTATTGACTCTAGTGCAAGTGGGAGACTGAAGGGAATATGCCGAAGAGGCAATAATAAAGTTGTTATTTTTTCCATGTTTATGATAAAAGTTTATTTGCATGCTATAATTGTATTAATTGGAAAAATTAATACATGTGTGTTTAATCAAAAAAATACGATGTTCCTAGTAATGCCTCTTATATAAACTAGCTCGTTGATTAACATGATGATCATGGTTTCCTGATCATGGACATTGGATGTTGTTAATAATGAGGTCATAGCATTTGTGAAATGATGTGATGAACATTCATCCGAAGTATAGCATTACAATCAAAGTCATTGTGTTTATATTGCTATAGCATCTTACCAAGAAAATCTAGTCCTTAGACCATGAGATCATGTCAATCGCTAACACTAGAAGAGTAACTTGATAACATCAAACGTCACACCGTAAAAGGGTGACTATTAAGGTGGGTTTAGATACTCCGAAGGTGTTATGTTGAGGCTCATGGATCAAGAGTGGGATTTGTCTATCCCGATGATGGATAGATATACTATGAGCCCTCTTGGTGATATCAAATTAGTTAGCTTGCAAGCAAGTGATGAGATCACTAGAATGTTATATCACAGGAAGGAGAAAAGAGTGCATGTCGGTAACGAGATCAAACTAGGTATGGAGATATCAATGATCGAATATCAGACATGTAATATATCACGAGACAAAGGGATTGAATTACATGCGTAAAACTGTTCTCGCGATCACAGAAGTCTTCGTTGAATGTGTGGGAATCAATATGGATCTGTCGGTCCCACTACTGACTATTGATCGGAGAAGGGTCTCGATCATAGCTGTATTATTCACGAACCATAGAGTGACACACTTAAGGGTGACACACTTAAGTGATACCGACACCATTTAAAGCAAATATGTTCCAGAGAAAAGAATTACAAAGTGCTGGAATTATTTCGATGGAAATCGGAATTGTTTTGGGTCAAATTGTAGAAACTGGTTCTACGTGTGATATTGAAATGTTGTAGGGGGGTTTATGTGAATGTTTTTTAATTAAAGTAATAAAAAATTCTGAATAAAATAAATAAAAGAGTTTTATTAAATGAGAATGTATTAAATTTGGAAAAATTAATTGCATTAAGTGGAGTTTTAAGTGGAGAATGTGAAGGGTCATATTTATGTGGAGGGGAGTTACCACCACATGAATGTGAGGAGGTGGAGGGGCTCCTCCATGGCTGCCAAACATGGGAGGGGGTGCCCCCTCCCCTATAAAATGCCCCCCTCTCCTCACTTCTCACTCACACCGCCTCGTGAAGGATCTCTCTCCCCCTCTAGATTTATTCCCCATGGTCTCGGATTAGCAAGATACATGTTCCAGGTGGCCTTTCGTCTGAAGGGAGTTGGTGCTTCAGCTGCATCGCTGGAGCGAGGAGGCGGAGGTTGTTCGGTGGACTGGACGTGTGTGCGATAACAAATGCACCACTTCTTTGTGATGCTAGACTTGATGGTGCTGGACCTACTGGATCCGCTGGACTTCATCACGATCTTGAGATCGGCAAGTGTACGACTACATCAACCACAAAATCAGTTTCGTTAACAATGCTTTGTTGCTCTTCAATGGTATGTTCTCTATGGATGTATATCCACTCGTTGATTGTATCTAGATAAATAGATCTTGGTGCTTAGATGTTCACATCATAGGAAGTTTTTGTTTTCTATGCTGCGAACCCAACACTCCCATTAATATAGAATAGTCAAGCATATCTTCAAGATATACAACTAAGAATTATCGAGATGTTCCAAGAATACCAAGTTCGAGAGGCAACATAAACAAATGAATACTCGAACACCTTCTGAGCTCAACGCTCTTTGAAAGATCGACGTTATGAGCAAGGATTCGTGTTGAAAAAGATGCACTGGCAGAATAGATTATATGGTCCTTTGGAATAGAAAAGAGATGGCAACTTGTTCACTTTGATGATCGGATCACCGGTCGAAAAAGAGAAGAAATTTTGAATAAGAGCCGATGATAACTCATACATTAAGCAAAGCTATCAGAGATGAAGGGATGAGATTCTCTCGTATCAAAGAGAACCTTGTAGATATGGAGTTCAAAAAGCAGGATAGTGGATGATAATCCACCATAGTTCCTTAAGAAACCTCCGGAATGCCAATGATACTTGAATATGATATAGATATGATCACGGTATAACTCAAAATGAAAAGAGATAACCGTCATCATTTGGAGAATTAGATTGATAACATTGACCATATTCCACTCATGATAGTGTCATATAGCGATACCGAGAACCAAATTACAATCGCAAGCATCACATCGACACAAGTTATGCATTTAGTCCAAAAGAACAGAAGATGAAGTGAAAACTCCAGATTATGCGCCTGTAGCAAAATATCGAGTTAGCGTGGACATACCAGCAAAGAAGGTGAATAGTGAATCCCACACGACTGAAAAGGAATGTGGAAACACAGAAGTATCAAAGAAATTTTTCCGCATTTTTCGGCATTAAAATACCAATAGATGCGAAAAACAACTTAACGGATAGAGATGAGCAACTCCACATTATGTGAAGACATGCCGAAAGGAAGAATACCATTAACAAGATGGCATCAGTTAACAACAAGTCAGACAGATCACGTCAGTTTACACATAAGCATGTCGGTATGGAACCTACCAACAGTCGATAACCAAAGGCAGATTGCGATAACAAGGTTGGATGCAGAACATAGACAAAGAAGTACACAAACATCCTATGGTACTATGGAGACCCCAAACACGTGAATCCTAGTTTGAATTTTTAGAATAGGGTTGATAAACATTACACTTCCTTACCATAAAAAGGGTGGGTAAGAAGAAAAATGGAAGCAGTCCTAGTCTCACGTTTAGTTTTTCCCTAGTATACATAGCTACCAAAATATTTTCTAGATTGATAATGACCATCTTGGCTAAGACCCTGAAGGGCAGAATGACTTTGATACCAATTGTAATACCTCGGACCCTACGCTCTAAGATCAAGCCTGGATGAACCAAAAGTGGAAAGGACGTACTACCACGGGGCCGGCCACACATAGTAGGCCCACCTCGTGGAGTAGGGCACAATACTGGCCAACCATCCCACCCACTTTCAAGAACACCAGGACAAGAGCGAGCGACATAGTCGATAGGTAAAGCGATAAAAAACATGCACAAATGAGTATGTATCTCAGTGACATACAATAGACATCAGAGCCACGCCATCTAGAAACATTAGAAACAAGAGTATTCAACGCCATACAACAAGCTCCAAATATCCTAGATAGATATAATAGTTTAGGATACATCCTCATACATCACACATCAGAGTATCAAGCGGAAGAGGAAAACAAGATCCAAGTATAGACAAGAAGCAAATTGGCATAAGATGCCCTAAATTAGCACATCCTGCCCATAGATCTCATGCATCTCCATCCCCGGAATCTCTACATCTGATGGTGATTGCCACCATCATCAATCTCTTCGACTCGGTAACCTTCCTTATAGTATACCTTTCCATCTGAACCAAATATTTATCGTGTGAGACCCTAGGGGTACTTAGAAAATCTTAATGCATCTAAAGGGAACAACCTGGGGGTTACACAATTGCAGCGAAAGATAATATCTGAACAATTTTATAGAGACATGCTACACATCCGCCCAACCAAATATGGACCAACACCCATTAATTAGCAACAGTTATCTGAGGAGCATAAATAAGCATCACGCGTCCTCCTTCTCGCTTGCTGACGGGAAGGCGGGAGAACATCCCATCCGTTGGCAATTTTATAAACCATTCCATGAATGTTGCACTATTTACTAGTCATGCTTTAGTCAAATTAAAGGTGGTACTTTAGTTATGCTTGTCTATGATCGATAAACTATGCTCCAAGTCATCCATAACCGCAGACATGGCTTTCAGAAATATTTACCCCGTAGGGGTGCACAAATAGAAACACACGCATGATCGACCTCGGAAGAAGCAAATGGATAAATACAATGAGACCTCACAACAAAATCATCCCAAGAAACCAGAGAATGTTTTAGAGCCGCCCAAAAGAGCTACCCGTATGATGTATAGCTAAGTATCGTATGGACTCAGAGGTTACGTGCACTTGTCACGCGAGCAGAGGCCATAGACAGTATATTCCTGTGACAGAGTGCCCCACCTACACAACAGTTGTCAATTCTCATCGAGCAGTAGGTAATAACATGGCATACCATGTCATATGGAAAGTAGGTAACGTATAAATCCCGAACTAATTGCAGCCCCATAACATTCTTCACAATCAAGTTCATGTCAAAGGGAACCCAGAAAGGTGCCCACATGTGGATAGTGCAATTGTCAAGGAACAAATATCAATTACTCGGGTCCTACGGGACACAAGTGAGCGTGGAAGAACCAAATAACAGCTATTGCCCACCAGTGTCCCTTTCTTTAGTTATCCTATTACTACTCATTTTAAGTTGTTTAGGTACCTCGTTATCCAAATACTTGCACAAACCCTACACATGAAATTCTATGACTCGTATGGCTCAAACAACTCCTATATTAATGGCTGATAGGATTGAGCGTACAAGTTTTGGTGGGGTTTAAAAGTAATGGATATGCAATACTTGGGATTCCAATTTAATACAATCGTGACTCAATGATGCAAGAACAAGATAGAGGCATAGGTGATATATGTATGCAAGCATGAGGAATTTCTTGCCTGATAGTTCGGTTGCAGAATAGGAAGGATCCGAGTAATACTCCTGAGGCTCCTGATATTCTCCTTGCTCAGCGTCTAACCGGATAAAAACCAAACACACAAAGCCCGAAATAAATACAATGCACAATCATATAAATCATATGCAACAAGCAGACAAGGTATGCCATGATGGAATGATGCATAATTGCATAGTATAACATAGCATGGCATGGTTGAGGTGTGGAAACAATAATAAAGCACTTTATTAATTTATTTAGGCATGTTTTACTCCCATAAAGAATTCTGATTATTTAATATTTATATGATGCATGCTTCAATTCATATCGTGGAATGCACAATCAGAATGGGCTCGTCGCGCTGATCGATTTAGATATATTATTTGTCAAATTTGTTGGGTTCGCAACATAGAAAACAAAAAAATTCCTATAATGGGAACTATTATATGCCATGATCTATCTACTAGATACAAGAAATGGGTGGATATACATCCATAGATAACATACCCCCAAAGAACAACAAAGCTTTGTTAACGATATGGAACACGTGGATGATGTAGTCAAATGCTTGCTGATCCCAAGATCATGTGGAAGTCCTAGCGCCGCAAATCAGCAGCGCATCCATCCTCGCACACACGTTCAGGCCACAAAACAACCTCCACCTCCTCGGTCCAGCGATGCAGCAGAAGCAGCAACTCCTTCTAGATGAAATTCCACCGGGAACATGTATCTCGCTAATCCGAGACCATGGGGAAATAATTCTAGAGGGGGAGAGAGATCCTTCGCGAGGAGGTGTGAGTGTGAAGGAGTGAGAGGGGGCCTTTTATAGGATGAGGGGGGTACCCCTTCACCTCCCTCATTCATGTGGTGTAATCCCTCCACATAAATATGCCCCTTCACATTCTCTATTAAAGTCTCCACTTTAAATGCATTGAATTTCTCCAAATTCAATGATCTATCATTTAAGTAAAATATTTTATTAATTTTATTCAGAATTTTGTTAGTTACATTATTTAGCAAACATTCACATAAAATACCCTGCAATATTTCAATATCACATGCAGAACCAGTTTATGCAATTTCACCCGAAACAATTCTGGTGTCCATTGAAATAATTCCAGCGCTTTGCAATTCTTTCATCTAGAACATATTTTCTCCAAATGGTGTTTGAAAAACCTTAACTGTGTCACCCTATGGTTCGCAAATAATGCAGACATGATCGAGACCCCTCTTATATAAATAATCAGAAGCGGGACCTGGAGATCCATACTGACTCCCACACATTCAACGATGACTTATGTGATCGAGAGAACCTTTTAACGATAGTAACTAAATCCCTTTGTCTTGTGATATATTACATGTCCGAGATTCGATCATCAGTATCTTAATACTTAGTTTGATCTTGTTACCGACATGTACTCTTTTCTCGTTCCCGTCATATAACAATCTATTGATCATATCACTTGCTTGCAAGCTATCTTAATGTGATATCACCGAGAGGGCCTAGAGTATATATATCCATCACCGGGATTAACAAATTCCACTCTTGATCCATGAGACTCAACATAACACCTTCAGAATACCTGAACTCATCTTTATAGTCACCCTGTTATGGTGTGACGTTTGATGTTATCAAAGCATTTTTCCCGTGTTAGCAATTAACATGATCTCGTGGTCTAAGGATAAAGATTACTTCGTGTGATGCTATAGCAATATAAACATAATGACTTTGATCGTAATGCTATACTTCGTATGAATATTCATCACATCATTCACCAATGTTGTGACCTCATTATTAACAACTTCCAATGTCCATGATCAGGAAACCTTGATCATCTTGTTAATCAACGAGCTAGTTTATAAGAGAGGAATAAGTAGGAATCCTTTAATTGTTTATTAAACACACATGTATTAACTTTTCCAAATAATAGAATTATAGCATGTAAAATAAACTTTTATCATAAACATGGAATAAGATAATAACAACTTTATTATTGCCTCTCAGACATATTCCCTTCAGTCTCCCACTTGCACTAGAGTTAATAATCTACTTTGTAAACTTGTGCATTCAACACTTATGGCTTTCTAGTGTTGTATATACGTGTTTCCTAGTGGTAAACATAATCTACGGATCTGCACTTTCAGGTCCATGTGTATTTGCATGTCTTTGCGTCTCTACGCATCACTCATTCTCAAATGAGATGACATTGTATAAATCGGTCCTTTGGTGAGACATTTAGTTCATTTGGGTTAAAATATGTTCATATTATTGTCATACAATATATCTTCATATTATTAGCCCACTTTGAACCACATCTAGTTTAATAACAAACTACTTAACAAAAATGTCGTCCTATGCTGCTACTATAGTAGTCATATACTTAGCCTTTTGTTGTAGTATCCATCACAATGCCTGAACTTAGGAACTCATCCAAATCCATCATGGAACATCCTTTCCATTAAATTGTGCCACCCGTAGTCTAAATTGAGATAAATTTAATGTGTATCTTGTGACAAAACTAGTATCAATGTAACACTTTACAATGAACTATCTGTTACCATTTGTCACCTATACGTAATATATTCTTAGTTCTTCCAAAGCTCATAATAATATCCTTACTATTGACCAATGATCATCTCATGAGTCATTCTGGTATATGCTCATAACATTCAGAGCACAGGACACATATGGATATGTACATATCACGGTATATATTATTGATCAAAATATTCATGTGATTTCACTCATCAAGTGTCAAGAAAGACTTGAATCTCATTTCATTCACCAAGTGTCAATACATTTGAATCTTGATTCAACCCTTTTCATCTGGCAAGAACCTTTCTTGTTGTTTCTATATTGAACTTATTCAATATCTCATATATGTATATTTGGCATAACCATATTAGCGCCTCAATCTATCCATATAGACATTGATGCCAAATATTCCAGTTTTGCCCAAGTCTTTCATCGAAATCCAATTTAAAGAAATTCTTAACTTGTGTCAATAAAAGATACATCATTTCTAATCAACACCATGTCTTCTACATAATGCATTAGAAATATGTCTCAATGCTCCCACTTAATTTATTGAAAATGCAAGCATCTTCATCGTCTCCGATCAAATTAAACTCTTTTAACATTTTAATCACGGTTAAGATTCCAACTCTGCTATGCTTGCTTCATCCATTGAAGTTTGCATGCCATTTTAGCATCCTTTGATTTAACAAAAGCCTTTGGAATGTGTCATATACACGTCCTAGGTAACCATTCTATTAGAATAATCTTGTTTTTATTCAACTACCATATATCAAAATTGACATATGTAGTGGTTGCTACAGTAATCCATCCAGAATAGATATCAATACAAAAGATCAAATCTTATCGCAGTCAACTCCTTGAACATTGTTGCAAACTCTTTTCCGACATGTCGACTAATTCATAGATGTGAAACATCCATGTCCATCCCTTTTATAGATCCAAATACGACCGATAGGCTTCATGTCTTTTTGGGGGTCTTCCAAGTTCAAAAACTTGATTACTCGTGTATGGAAACTATCATGGATTTTTATGACTTCTAGTCATTTTATGGAGTCAGGGTCCATCATCGCTTCTTTGCATGCAGTTGGTTCATCATTTTCCAAACAATAATGACTTGTTTATCAAATCTCAATATTTGCTTCTTACCCAACCCATATGTTTCAATAGGAACTCTAATCTTAGAGATTACAACCTTTGTAGTCACGAGAGCCATGAGCATTGTGGCCACCTCTAGGACACTTCCTGGCGATGCGCTACTTAGCACATGTTTCTTAGGTTCATCAACCTAATCAAAGTTCTATTGTCCTCCCACTAAACTTTTGTGAAAAATTCCTTCTCAAGAAACTTGACGTTCAAAGTGACAAACTCTTTTGTCCTCGGTGTTATGGACGAATACCCAACTATTGCTTTGGGATAACCTACAAATACGTGCTTATTCGACTTTCATTGTAAACATTTTACTTATGCCAAGCATACCCAAATTTAAGAAAAGACAACTCGGGTTTTATCCCAAAGCATAACTCATATGGTGTCATTTCAACGGATCACGATGGTGCTCTTTTCAGTGTAAAAGCGGTAGTCTCTAAAGCTTTAATCTTTAAAACATAATGGTAGTTTTATAAATGACACTTTGATCTTACCATGTAAAACAAGGTTCGATTTGATATCTCGAACATACCATACTTCTATGGTTTATCAGGAAATGAAAATCCGTGGAACAATTCCTCAAATCTTAGGTGTTTTGCTAAACATGTAACTCAAATATTATCCTTTATGATCAAATCATAAATTCTTTATTCTTTCATTATAGTGATTTTCCACTTCATCTTGAAAATATTTGAACAATTTTCAAATGTTTCATACTTCTTTCTTATTGAGTAAATATATAGATATATTCACTCAAAATTTTGGAGAAAGCATATGAAGCTGAAAGATCCACCACACATGGCTACATTTAATGGACTATATATATCAACATGCATAATGTCCAATAAGTCAGTCATCCGTTGCTCTTTGGCCTATGAATGGAGTTTCAATTATCTCGAGGAAAGTATCACAAGTGTCATTTGATCAAAATCAAAGATTCCAAAAATCCATCAACATTGAGTTTCTTCATGTTTTGTTGCCAATATAATTTAAATGGTGATGTCACTTCATAATTGATCTTTCAATCATTTGTCTTGTGACATTTTAGCATTAGTTTTATGGATGTGATATTTCCAACTAGACTTGTAAAAGTGCATCCATCTTCTATGGAATACGGTAATTATTTGAACAACCATTGTTCTCATAATATCGGAACAAAATAACAATTATTTAAACAAATCTTGAAGGCAAGTTTTGATGTCAACGAAAAACACAATAACACTTTATTTCTTTTTGATGAACACCATCACATATTCTTTTGCTAGTTACTTAGGCCAAGGTAGTTCATGAATTTCGTTCCTTTGTGTATATCATCTATATACTTAAGCTGGACTTTTCCAACCTTTTCTTTTCTACCAACTATTTTATAGATTCTCTTTCAGCATTTCCTTTTCTTTAAAAGAATTTATCAAACATCAATAGTGGCGTCATACACATGAAACATAGTAAAAAGCGTGTATAGTCAAATACTAATACCTTTGGACTTGCACTTTGAAGTGGATCACCATCATCAAATGTCTGGCATTCTTTCTAATATCCATTCTTTATTAATCTATTAGTGTAGTAAACATTTTACCTACATCTTCTATTCATCTTTATCATGAAAACTTTCATGATCAAGCTACTATAGCTTATAAGGAAGAAACACGAGTATAATGTTAGTTCCCAAAACCTTTTTGGGAGATCCAGAAGCCTAGCATCTCCATCCTTCACAAATTCGCGTACAATATGAGAACATTTATATTGCTAAATTATAGTCTATCATATTGCAACCAAAAACATTGTTTCAAATATCACAATATCTTCCACAAATGATGGTTTCTGAAACAATTCTTTCAGCTCCTAGATAACCTCGATATTAAAACAATATTTGAATATCAAGAATCATGGAGGCAAGCATGATACTTAAGGTACTAACACTAGAATTGTTACTCTTGGTTTAATACTACTTATTAAACTTCATGGAGTAAATTGAGTTTGCTGAAAGTTTGCAATAGGAAAAACTTTAGAAGGACACTCAAAACAATATGATACCAGTTTGTAAAGTAAAAATCTAGAATTCTATAGTTCTATTATCTCAATTATAACTAAGTACAAGGTAGTAAACAGATGCCAATGACTACAACAAACTATGCAAATTCACTTTGATTCATTTTATGATAAATTGAGTTCAACTCTAATCATATTACTACATGAACTCCCGCTCAAAAACAACATCCCTTGTGTCTTTTTGGTGATTACATGAACGAAATCCACTACACCAAGTCCGATCATCACATGAGTCGGCGTAGCTTCAAAGGCGATCATCTATATAGGCATCATATCTACCATATGACTCATGCTTAACCTTTTGGTCCGTGTTCCGAGGCCATGTCTATACATGCTAGGCTCGCCAAGTAAGAACCTTACTACTCGCTTGTGTAAAACTGTCTTACACTCGTTTTATGAAAGAGTAGAGTCGAGTACACCCGATCATCACGTGATGTCTCGAAACACGATCCATAGACTGATGCATACTTAAGGAAGAACACATTTTTATCTTGATATCTAAATGAGGGATCATCTTATAATGCTACTAAAACACCAAACACGCAATATAAGATGCAAACATCAAATGTGTAAAGTGAAATGATATGGTTATCGCACTTGATCACTATCATGTGCATTGTGGTATGATCTTTATCATTCCTTTGTGTGTAAAGCCAAGGTCAATGGAACTTACACGTTAGGTGTGTTGTAAGTGTATCAAATATACATCAACTTACAACATTACCATGTCATGACACTAGCCCAGCAACGATCTAAACTAGACGCCTCTAATTTATCAATTGCAAGTTTTACGTGGCTTAGGGCTTTCGAAGATAGAACCGGTCTTACCTACGACCATGGGACCACAATTATGATAACCAAATTATTAGCAACTCGTTGTAAATTAGATATTGACTATAGTAGGTGACATAGGTACACCCTACAGGTACTCAAGCTTGGTATATACGGTCTAAATACAGTAGAGGCCCATGGTGTCGCCAAGGCCCAAATGGAGAGCTCGAGTAACCTACGGACTCTCGATTGCTTGAATAACAAGAAGAAGCTAAAGATAGAAAGTTCAAAGGGGAAAACCCTAACCTGTAACCGACTCGACCTGCTACCCGAGACCTAGCCTATCTATATAAAGGCTAGGAGGGGCGGCGAGGAGGACACACGCAACCCTAGTTTCCACAACCCTCACCAGATTGCATCTGCGCACCATTGTAATCCTCGATTTCTTTGATAATTCCATGAGCAGACAAACAGGAGTAGGGACCTCTGCGAGGCCTGAACCTGGGTAAATCTTCGAGTCTCCTGTGTGCTTGTTTGCTAGCTGATAGATGTCTCCAGCGCTCCCTCCTTCTCCAAAACCCAAGTCCATAACAATGGGCATTGATGAGTTAAACCCTCGTCAATTGGTGCCGTCTCTGGAAACTGGGAGTGCTGATGTTGCGGCTTCTTCGGCCCCATCGACTATGATCTACAACTCCGCAACAGCGAAGATTCGCCAGCTCTTCGGCGCGTTCGACTTCACCGTCCACACGCCAGCCACTCGCCCGACTTTCGAATCCGTAGGCGACGGAATTAGTTTGGCGATCGGGATCTTCCGCTTCCAAGTTGGTCAGATGGGCACGCTTCACATGCCTGACCAGCCGATAATACCATCGATTGCCCCAGCATCATGGTTCCCTCCGTCGATCGGCACCCTCAGCGAACTCAACGCCCAACAATAGCCGGGAGTACGGACAGCGACATCAGTCGCGAATCTGATCTAGGAGATCTGGCAACTGAAGATGGAACCTACGGTTCCAGATTTGAAAGTTGTGGGAGCAGCAGCTTCCCCAACCACTTCATGTGCGCCGTCATCAACACAGGCGACTCCTCCACCAATCGCGACAACACGGGCAACGGTGGTCACGGAGCTGACCCGCCAAACGGCGGCATACCCAATGGCGGACCACCGCCAAACGGGGGCCCTACCAACGGAGGGGCAGTCGAACCTCCAACTACAATAAACGAGCAGACCGGCGGCACGCAAGAAGGCGGCAGACGAGTCGAGCCTCCGACAGGCCGAGCTCTCCTCCCACGGAGGATCCTCCTCCAAGTGCAACGAGTACCTCCCTAACAAGAGGCGATCTCGACTGGCCCACCTCACTAAACAGGAGTCTGTAGAAGCCGCAAAGGTCCACGACTTCGGCTCCATGACGATGGACTCGCGTGGAAATGTTCTACCAAAATGCCGCAAGCTGCAGTAACGGCGGCCACCATGTACCTCCTCAACAACCAACCGCCAGCTAAAGACCCTCGGGCCGCCATGCATCGATCTACGATCGCAGGCTTAGGGTTAATCGAGGCCGCCCTCGACAAGGAGCCAACACCAGAGCCAAAGAAAGGAAAGGCTCTGGCAAAACGCTACTCCTCACCCTCATCCAGCGATGACAATCATGATCTGTCTCGACGCCGCCTCTCACGGCGACATGACCACAATTACGACGCGCGTGACAATATCATGCAGCACAAGATCGACAAATCAAGGGCGCGATGTGCCCGATCGACTGACTCAGAAGACGAGGATGTGGAGCTTTGTGGCGCTAGATGCTTCAGTAGGGTCATTAGGCAAAAGCGAATGCCCGAAAATCAGAGAACCCGAAATTCGACGGTCTGCAGGACCCGAAAATCTGGTTGGAGGACCACATCTCTTCCGTCGGGCTTCACGGAAGAAGTCGAAATACGGCCATGTAGTGCCTGCAGCTACAGATACAGGGCGTCGCTCGAGCATGGCTCAACAACCTCCCACGCGGATCCATTCGAAGTTGGGAAGAGCTGGTTTATAGCTTTGTGCGTAACTTCAAGGGCACCTACAAAAGGCTCGCATCAATCGAAGAGCTGAGGTGCTGCCAGCAAACATTGGGCGAATCACTATGCTCGTACATCTAGAGGTGGTCCATAATCAAGAACTCCGTAGAAAATATCTCAGAGGACCGTGCAATCGACGCATTCAACGGCAGCGTCCGCCGCTTAGAGATCAGGGAGGAGCTGGGCCGCTCAAATCCCAAGAACATCGACCACCTGATGGAAATCGTGAATCGGTGGGATGACGGAGAAGATTCGGTGAAGAATCGTGTTCACTCCGATGAGGAAGCAGAACTCGAGCGCAGACGCGACCGCCGAAGCAAACAGCGAATGCGCATCTATGATGATCGCGACGATGTCAACATGGTCGTAGCTGGCTACGCCGACATGCGCGACAAAAACCGCAACATAGGCTACCGTAGTGGTGGATACCACGACTCCGGGAAAACCACGCAAGTATGGCAGCACCGCACTCGCGATGAAGCACCCGCCACGTCCATTGAAGACAAGCTGTCTGGACCATGCACCGTGCACTTCTACATTGACAAGCATGACGGCAAAAAGAAATCCAGCCACCTCCTCAAAGACTGCCGCGAGTTCCTCAAACTCCATGAAGGCCTGGCTCGGATGAATCGCGACGCAGTCAATAGGGGCTACGGAGCCGCCCCAGGTGCAGTGGCCCATCGAGCTCCTCCACCACCACCTGGACCACCGCCAAGCGTAGCCGCACCCGACCAACATCACGGAGGTGAGCCGTACCCTTGGGCCATGGGCACCATGATGATCCAAAAGGGTCGCCCCTCCAACCGGGTGCAAAAGGTCATCACTCGCCAAGTCAATCTGGCAAACTTGCCACCATCTACCACTGAGTACCTCAGTGGAAGCGAGCCCTGCATCACCTTCGACAAGCGCGACCATCCGCCCCAAGTACCTCGCCCAGGCCACTGTCCCCTCGTACACAAGGCACAAATTGGAGGCTTCGATATGAGCCGCGTCTTCATGGATGGCGGAAGCGACATCAACCTTATATTCACGAGTACCTTGCGAGCAATGAGGATCCCTCTGACTTGCTTAGAGGCCTCAGACACAACATTCCACGACATCGTCCCAGTCAAGGGCGTGTATCCCCTTGTCAAAATTAACCTCGACGTTATCTTCAGCACGCCGAAAACTTTCGACGCGAGCGCATCGACTTCGAGGTCGTCGACTGGCCCTCACAGTACCACTGCATCCTCAGACGTGTCACGTTCGCTAGGTTCATGGCAGTGCTACACTACGCCTATCTGCAGATGAAAATGCCAGGCCCCAATGGCGCCATCACAGTCAACGGGAGCTTTGAGAGGTCTGACAGTTGCGACAGGGAATTCAATAGAATTTCCCAGTCCTTCGGCATGTAGGAAGAACTTGCGAGATTAAAGGAGTCGACAGACAACAGTCTGCCTCCCCTAAGCTAGCCAAGCTCACCGGAGCTATCTTTCCACTCATCGGTGCACACAAAGAAAGTTCAGGTCCACCCATCGGATCCCGCCAAGACGGCCCTCATCGCCAACAACTTGAGTCCCACATAGGAACTCACACTCGTCGAATTCCTCCATGAGCACTGGGAAATCTTCGCCTGGTGTCCCACGGACATGCCAGGAGTTCCTAGAGAATTCGCCGAGCATGCACTCAATGTCAACACAGACACAAGGCCAATCAAACAAACAATTCGGCGACTGTCCGAACCAAGAGAAAAGGCAGTTGGGATGGGGATCAACAAACTCCTCGACGCCAAATTTATACGCGAGATCAAGGAAAGCACTTGGCTCACCAACACAGTGCTAGTACCAAAGAAAGACACGGATATCCTACGGATGTGCGTGGACTTCACCTCCCTGAATAAGCACTACCCAAAGGATCACTTCCCGCTACCGCAAATCGACCATATCATCGACTCCACCGCGGGATGTGAGCGCCTCTGCTTCCTCGATGCCTACTCAGGATACAACCAGATTCGAATGAAGGAGGAAGATCAAGAAAAAACGGCGTGAAGAACGCAGGAGCCACCTACCACAATGCCTTTCGGGCTGAAGAACACAGGAGGCACCTACCAGCGGTGCATGCAGGCTTGCCTCAAGAGCCAACTTGGTCGCAACATCCAAGTCTATGTTGATGACATAGTAATCAAGACCAAAGAGGAAGCCTCACTAATCGACGATTTGCGCGAAACCTTCTCCAACCTCGACCGCTACTGGATCAAGCTCAATCCAGACAAATGCGCCTTCGGCGTACCATCTGGGCAATTACTCGGGTACCTTATCTCCGCAAGAGGGATCGAGGCGAACCCAAAGAAAATAAAAGCCATACTGGCCATGGAGAAGCCGAAGAACGTAAGGGGTGTCCAGCAGCTGGCTGGGCGAATCGCAGCGCTCAGTCGATTCATAAGTCGAATGGGCGAAAAGGCACTGCCGTTCTACCAACTCCTCCGCAAAGCTGACAAGTTCGAGAGGACCAACGAGGCACAGGAAGCATTCGAAGACCTCAAGAGCCTACTGTCCACCTCGCCAGTACTGGTGACCCCACGCGAAAGGGAACCACTGCTGCTATACATCTCCACCACTAATCAGGTGGTAAGCACAATGCTCGTAGTAGAACGAGCCGAGGAAAACAAAATCCATGGAGTACAGCGCCCAGTCTACTACCTCAAAGAGGTACTTATGCCAACAAAACAGCGGTACCCGCACTACTAGAAGCTAGCATACGGCGTCTTCATGACCTCCTGGCGACTGCGCCATGATACGTCCATTTTGCATCACTATTCTATGTCTTAATTCACTATTATTCATTGATATATTTCATATTGAGAGGTGATACTTATGTTATTTCATCTATTTTTGCATGGTTGATGGCTTTTGGAGCATGGACCGCTGCAGTCAAGATTCTGATGGAAAATGTGCTGTTTGGTGGCAAAATTTGCGAAGATCAAAAAATCTGGGAAAATATACGGAAAATCCTATTTTTCCAGAAGACTAAGGATGCTAGAAGACGGAGTGGAGATGGGCCACAGGGGGCCCACACCACCCCATGGCGCAGGCAGCCCTAGGCCGCGCCAGGAGGTGGTGTGGCCACCCTGGCCCACTCCAGCCTCTCCCCTCTGGCGTATATCATCCTCCCGAAACCTTAAGCCTCGGGGAGCGACCACAGAAAGATTACGCCGCCTTCGCGGGGCGGAAAACACGGAGAGCGAAAGATCTCTCCGGCAGATAGATTTCTACCAGGGGAATTCCTTCTCGGAGAGGGGAGATCGTCGCCATCAACACCACCATCAAGCTGGACTTCATCGGGATCATCATCATCATCACCACCACCATCATCACCATCAGCACCCTCATCACCATCTCCATATTGCTGTAACAATTGCGTTGAATCTTGCATAGTTCATAGGGGAAACTTTCTCGGTGTTGATTACTCTTTGTAGTTGATGCTATTGAGTGAACCATTGAATTATTGTTTATGTTCAGATTGTTATACATCATTATTCCATCTCAGATCATGATCCATATCATGTCTTGTGAGTAGCTCGTTTTGTTTCTTGAGGACATGGGAGAAGTCTTATTGTTAGTAGTGGAGTTGCGTTGAGAAAGATTCAATAGATTGTTATTTAAGTTGTGGTGTACTTCTTCTAGTGGTGTCATGTGAACGTCGACTACATGACACTTCACCTATATGGGCCTAGGGGAATGCATTGTGTATTTGGCTACTAATTGTAGGGGTTGCCGGAGTGACAGAAACCTGAACCCCCGTTAGGAAACCATTGCACAAGGGACGTAAGGGTCTTAGAGTTTAAAGCTGTGGTTAGGTTTCTACCTTAATTACTTTTTTGTACTTACAGATGTTTGCAAGGGGTATAATCAAAAGTATGTATTAGTCTTGGATGGGGCGGTACATTAGCACAGGTTCACCCACACAACACTTAGCAAGCTAAAGAAGATTAATCAACTATATGAAGCAAAAGCACTTGACAGTCTTCCCATGTGTCCTCGAGAACGTTTGGTCATCTTAAGTAATACAACCGGCTTGTCCATTGCTGCATAAAGGATTGGGCCACTTGTTGTATTTATTCTGTCTTTTATTTACTCGTACTTTGCTTACTTGCTTTATCGAAAACCCCTAAAAATTCGTTTCCTAAGTATTTGCAGAGAATTCCTGATCCATACCACTAGCCAGCACCTTCTGCTCCTTGTTGGGTTCGACACTCTTACTTATCGAAAATACTACGATACACCCCCTATACTTGTGGGTCATCAAGACTATTTTCTAGCACCGTTGCCGGGGAGTGAAGCGCTATTGGAGAGTGGAACTAGTAAAGGAAATTTCGACTGTGAGTATTGTTTACTTCTGTTAGTTGCTTTATTTTCGTTATGGATAATTCGCTGAGTTTCTTATTTGGTAATGCTACTACCACAGCTAAGGTAGTAGATAAGCCACCACCTGCTGAGAATGATGTTTTCAAAATACCTACAAGAATTATTGATCGTGTTATGGATAACTACTATGTTGGGGATCGAACTGTCCATCCCGGTGATCATTTACTCTTTATACACGAATTATGCGGGTTGTTCAGGTGTGCAGGTATTACTACAGATCAAGTTAAGAAGAAGTTATTCTCATTATCACTGAAAGGAAGAGCTGAGGAATGGTATAAGCTGCTGAAGAATGGTCAAGCTCTGGAATGTGAGAAAATAGTGCCTCTCTTTTATTCAAAGTTTTATCCTCCTAGTGAGATTCATAAAGATCGGAATCAAAATACAACTTTTGGCCTCTTGCTGGAGAGAGTACAGCTCAAGCTTGGGGGAGATTGAAGTTACTAATGCTCAAATGTCCCATTCATGAGCTACCCAACAATATTATTATCAACAACTTTCATGCAAGGCTCCCTCTACATGATAAAGATTTATTGGATGCTTCTTGTGCTGGATCATTCACTCGCATGGAAGAAGAAGCTAAATGGGACCTTCTAGACCGTATTCAAGACAATGCTGAAGCTTGGGAGAATGACAAAGGTAGAAAGTCAGGTATAAATTATGATTATGAATGCATTGAATCTTTTATGGGAACTAATGACTTTCAACATATTAGTAATATTTATGGTCTTGATTTGCAAGTTATTACGAATTGCTTTAGAGCTTTTGCTTCCTATATCGAAATTCCAAAAAGGGGATGGAACAAATACCATGCACCTTACAAAGATATTGTTGACTATGCTCCTATTGGATGTGCTGAGTATTGCATTATTGACCCCATCTTACCCAAACCTTATATCGAGAAGATTCCTTTCCCCGAAAAGGTAAAGGACCATCCTATGATAACTAATGTAATCACCAAAAGTGAAAAAAGAACTGTACAACCTGATGAACAAATAAACATTGAACTTGTGGTAGCAATTGTGAAAGACCTTGTCACTAAAAGCGTAGAAGATGGGCACATAGTCTTTTGTGAGTATGCTTCTAATATTGTTTCACATCCCAATAGAACTAAAAAGGCTAGTGTTCCTATGCTTTCTGTTAGAATTGGTGATCATTGGTATTATGGTTTATGTGATATTGGTGCAAGTTCTAGTGCTATTCCTTATGAGCTTTATAGAGAAATTATGCATGAAATCAGTCCTTGCGAGTTGGAAGATATTGATGTGGTTATTCACCTTGCTAATAGAGAGACCATCTCTCCAATTGGTATTGTACGAGACGTGGAAGTTCTTTGTGGTAAGATTAAGTGCCTTGCTGATTTTCTAGTACTTGGTCCGGCTGCTAGTAAAACCCACCCTATCATTTTTGGTAGACCTTTCTTGAGTACTTGTGGAGCTATTATTGATTGCAAGAGGGAGAAAATCTTGACTAAGTTTGATGGGGAATCTTATGAGTTTAATTTTTCGAAATTTGCTAAAGAACCTTGCGAAGAGGAAACCCATAACGAGGATTTTAGGGTTGAACACCTTGCTTCTATTTCTCTTGCTCCTAACAATGCTTTGCAGCAATTTATGGAAGATCATGAAAGTGAAATCTTCATGGAAGAAAGGAATGAGATTGACAGGATTCTCCGTGATCAACCTATGATGCTTAAGCACGACTTGCCTGTAGAAGACTTGGGTACCATGATGCCACCTAAAAGGATCCGGTTTTCGATCTAAAACATCCCCCTAATGATCTTAAATATGCTTATATTGATGATAAAAAGATATATCCTATTATTGTTAGCGCTAAACTTTCAGGGAAGGAAGAAGAAAGGTTATTGGAAGTTTTGAGGAAACATCGAGGAGCTATGGGCTATACTCTGGATGATTTAAAAGGGATTTCACCTACTATATGTCAGCATTCTATCAACATAGAACCAGATGCGAAGCTAGTAGTGGAGCACCAACGACGTTTAAATTCTAGGATGAAGGAAGTGGTAAGGAATGAGGTATTGAAACTCCTTGATTCTGGTATTATTTACCCCATTGCTGATAGTGAATGGGTTAGTCCTGTTCATTGTGTTCCTAAAAAGGGAGGTATCACCGTTGTCCCTAATGATAATGATGAGCTTATTCCTCAAAGAATAGTGGTAGGCTATAGGATGTGCATTGATTTTAGGAAAGTCAATAAAGTTACTAAGAAAGATCACTACCCGCTTCCTTTTATTCATCAAATGTTGGAAAGGTTGTCTAAAAATACCCATTTTTGTTTTCTTGATGGTTATTCTGGTTTCTCTCAAATTGCTGTTAAACACAAGATCAAGAAAAAACTACTTTTACTTGCCCTTATGGAACTTATGCTTATAGACGTATGCCTTTTGGTTTATGTAATGCTCCTACTACTTTCCAAAGGTGCATGTCTGCTATCTTTCATGGTTTTTGTGAGGAAATTGTAGAAGTGTTCATGGAATGACTTTTCTGTCTATGGAACTTCTTTTGATAATTGTCTGCACAACCTTGATAAAGTTTTGCAGAGATGTGAAGAAACTAATCTTGTTCTTAATTGGGAGAAATGCAACTTCATGGTTAATGAAGGGATTGTTCTTGGGCATAAAGTTTCTGAAAGAGGCATATAGTTTGGTAGAGCTAAGGTTGAGGCAATTGAGAAGATGCCATGTCCAAGAGACATCAAAGGTATTCGTAGTATCCTTGGTCATGCTGGTTTCTATAGGAGGTTTATTAAAGACTTCTCTAGGATATCAAAACCTCTCACTAATCTTCTTCAACAAGATGTACCCTTCGTTTTTGATGATGATTATAGGGAAGCTTTTGAAACTCTTAAGAAGGCTTTAACTATAGCCCCTATTATTCAACCACCTAATTGGAGTTTACCCTTTGAAATAATGTGTGATGCTAGTGATTTTGCTGTAGGGGCTGTCCTTGGGCAACGTATTGATAAAAAGTTAAACGTTATCCATTATGCTAGTAAGACTCTAGACGTTGCTCAAAGGAATTATGCCACTACTGAAAAGGAATTTCTAGCTGTTGTTTTTGCCTGTGATAAGTTTAGGCCCTATATTGTGGACTAAAAAGTAACCATTCATACTGATCATTCTGCTATTAAATATCTTATGACGAAGAAGGACGCTAAGCCTAGGCTTATTAGATGGGTACTGCTTTTACAAGAGTTTGATCTACATATAGTAGATAGGAAGGGTGCTGAAAACCCTGTAGCTGATAATTTATCTCGTTTGGAAAACATCTCTTTTGACCCTATGTCTGTTAATGATAGTTTCCCAAATGAACAGTTAGCTGTAGTAGGGGTGAGCTTGCGAGGAAGCCCTTGGTATGCTGATTATGCTAACTTTATTGTCTCCAAGTATTTGCCTCCAACTTTTACAGCTCAGCAAAGAAGAAAGTTCTTCTATGATTTGAGGCATTATTTTTGGGATGACCCACACTTATAAAAAGAAGGAGTGGATGGTATTATGCGAAGATGTGTTCCAGAGTATGAACAAAAGGAGATATTGCATAAATGTCATGGTAGTGCCTATTGAGGACATCATGCAGGAGATAGAACTGCACAAAAGGTACTACAGTCAGGTTTCTACTGGCCTACCCTTTTTAAAGATGCAAGAAAATTTGTTTTATCTTGTGATGAATGTCAGCATGTTGGTAATATTTCTAGATGCAATGAAATGCCTATGAACTACTCTCTAGTTATTAAACCTTTTGATTTTTGGGGAGTTGAATTTATGGGTCCTTTCCCTCCTTCAAAAGGCTACACTCATATTCTTGTTGCCATTGATTATGTTACTAAGTGGGTAGAACCCATTCCTACAAAGAGTGCTGACGGGGAGACTTCTCTAAAAATGCTTAAGGATATTATCTTTCCTAGGTTTGGGGTGCCTAGGTATCTCATGACTGATGGGGGTTCTCATTTCATTCATGGTGGTTTTCGGAAGACCCTTGCTAAATATGATGTTAATCATAGAATTGCTTTAGCTTATCACCCCCAAACTAGCAGGCAAGTAGAGTTATCAAATAGAGAAATTAAATCTATCTTGCAAAAGACTGTTAATAGGTCTAGAAAAAACTGGGCTAAGAAGTTGAATGATGCTTTATGGGCTTATAGAACTGCTTACAAAAATCCTATGGGAATGTCTCCTTATAAAATGGTTTATGGGAAAGCTTGCCACCTACCCTTAGAATTAGAACACAAAGCTTACTAGGCAGTGAAAGAACTAAATAGAGATTGTAAGCTCGCTGGTGAGAACAGATTATTTGACTTAAGTTCTTTAGATGAATGGAGGAGTGAAACCTATGAGAATGCTAGGATCTTTAAGGAAAAAGTTAAAAGATGGCATGACAAGCGAATACTTAAGAGAGAATTTCATGTTGGTGAGAAAGTTCTATTTGATAGGTCGCATCTCAGATTTTTTGCAGGTAAGCTACTACCAAAATGGGAAGGACCTTTCATCATTGAAGAAGTATACTGTTTAGGAGCAATAAAAATTTCTTCTCTAAAAGATAATACTACACAAGTAGTGAATGGACGGCGACTCAAACACTATATTGCTGGAGATTCTTACAATGAAGATGTTGTTGCCTTTCAAGTTATAACTCTGGAGAAATTCATCGAGGACCAAATTCAGAGACCTACAGAGTCTGTTTTCAAATAGGTAACAGTTATGGTAAGAAAAGTTCCGCGAAAATACAGTACAACTATATTTTTGCAGTTTTTAGTCAATAAGGAAAGCTACGAAGCGAAAAAGGGACGGAAACAGAGCCAGGGTGGCTCACACCACCCTGTGGCGTGGGCCCTCCTTGGCCGCGGCACCAGGTGGTGAGGCCACCCCAGACTCTGCCTCCGACCCGTTTTCTCCCAATACCTTCCTTTTGATATGAAACTTCGTAATATATACCCCCTCGGATCCCCCGAGGTCCGTATATCATGTTTTCGTCGTGTTTTTGTTTCGATTTGTTTCTGTCAGGATATACTCTTTGAAAGCTTAGATGCACAATGGTGTCCGCCAAGGATAAAGGGAAGGAGCCTATGGAGGAAGACCTCCAAGACCCCGGGAAGGAGAAGGAGATCAAAAGTGAAGATGAAGAAGAGGCAAAGCACACAGACACTACCATGGCAAGCATTAGAGTGGTGGCAAACCCTGCCAGGATCAGAAGGACTGCACGGATGCAGACTGGGGGGAAAGCTCCTCGTCACAGTTTGGCTCCATGGTCACCTTCTCCAAGCACAAAGAGTCCCTTCCATACCTTTATCCATAACCATGTAGGAAAAGAAGACTTCAAGGAGTAAGAGTGGGGAAAGAATAGCAAGAGCTGGAATTCTCAACACGACATGATCATGAGCCGCATTGAGCAAAACTCATAGCTGATTCGTAATCTCACCTTCGAGATTGAGGACTTGGGGAAGATGATTAGAGAGCTCATCGAGAGGATACCACCACCGAAGGAGTAATTCGTCATCAGGTTTGGCATCCCCTTGGTTTGTTCCAAGCTTGGGGGGGTGCCGCGGTATCACATCACTATCTTCTATCTTTTTACCTTATTAGTAGAGTCATATCATGAATAGAGGAGTTATTATGTAGTATGGTTTGCATTATGGAAGTGTCCCCTCTCTCATTAGATATGTATCCCTTGGTGTGAGTTTTCGTTATGGAATATTAATGAGAAGTTCTATCATTTATTCTTTTGCATAGCTTATATTAGTTTTCAATTCGTGGTTATATGATTGATCTTGTTGTTAGTATTGGTATAACTTTGGGATCATTGAGTTAATTTAGTTGGTTTTGGCAAACCTGGCTCGGTTAGTAGCAACACTATTTTTGAGAGTTGAATGAAAAAGATAAAAGTACCTTTAAAAGAAAAATAATTTCATCATCTTTCTTTCTTGATTTGCTCATAAGTCTAGTATTCTCTAGTTAAGATCTTATGTGCTTCCAAGGAAGATTGCATGTTTGTCTTTATCACTTGTATGTCTTTATCACTAAGAGGGAATTCTTCTCGTGCATCCACTTCCTTTAAACCAAACCCATGCCATTTGAGTCCACCATACCTACCTAGTAGCATTATTGCTATTCCAATTAAATTCTTGTTTTATCTATCCCCCAAATTAAACTTGTTATGTGAAAATTAGTGATTAAAGCTCTCACGAACTTGATGGCACACTTTACTTTCTTGCATTTAATAAACTTGAACCATTGGGTCCTTCTTTGTTGCGTATATGCTTGCGCTTTATGAGTTGAAGTTAGCCAAACCATGTATCATGGGGAACGCTTTCAACACTTCATTTGGTACTTTATACCTAGTTGATATCCTGTTCTTTTGCTTATGGATCCCGGCGGTGTGAAATAAAAGTGGAACTTGTAAGATCATGGAGTTTATATGTGTGTTAGAGAAACGCCTGGGCCGCTAGCCTAAGCCATGCCTAATCATGGTGGAAACTTGCAGCATAACTATAGTGAGCATTCTATGAAGCATCCTCAATAAAAACCTATGCAAATAGCAAATAAAAAGATCGCTGAGATGCTCACTATCTGCTTGCCTTGTCATTTTGATTATGGGATAGCTCCTGTGTCATATGCAAGGGGTACCCCGTTGGCGGTTCTCAATGATACGCATGTATTTACAATGACAAGAGCTTGCTCGTGACTGAAGTTGAGTAGCATGAGGTTCGGTACTCATAAGTAAGGGGCATGGGACTTGAGTTTATAACTTGTCAAGCATATCCTCTTAGTTGTGTCACTTTAACCTTAACCACCAAAAGATGCCTATGATAGGGGCAATGAGAGCTGAAAGCTAGTAAGTATCATAATTTTTGGGAGCTCTTTGTGAGACTTGCAATCCCTGCTTCCCTCTGCGAAGGGCCCTTTCTTTTACTTTGTAGTTGAGTCAGTAAACCTATTCCCTTCTATCTCAGCAAGTATTTTGAGTTGTTGTGTTGCATTCATTCATATGATGATTTATTCAATCATGTTTCTTATGTTCCTTGTTTTGCACATTGCTCTTATCTTGATGTTTACTACTTTGAAAGCTATCATTGAAAAACCAGTTATTTGTGAACTCCAGCAAATTATCAACTATTCTTCGACCAAGATCTAAGTTTGCCATTACCAATTATGATTCACTTTATGAATCTTATTGTGTTTCCTTTACTTATTACAAGTTGAGTTATATAATAGTGAGTTGTCTTCTATTAGATCTATGTATTTGATGAATGTGATGCTTCTTGCCCGTATTCTTTTATCGACTCTTCACTCCATAAACCTGAGGCCATGTTTATTGAGCTCAGTTTCGCTTGGGAACAAGCGAAGTCTAAGCTTGGGGGGAGTTGATACGTCCATTTTGCATCACTATTCTATGTCTTAATTCACTATTATTCATTGATATATTTCATATTGAGAGGTGATACTTATGTTATTTCATCTATTTTTGCATGGTTGATGACTTTTGGAGCATGGACCGCTGCAGTCAGGATTCTGATGGAAAATGTGCTGTTTTGAGGCAAAATTTGTGAAGATCAGAAAATCCGGGAAAATATACGGAAAATCCTATTTTTCCAGAAGACTAAGGATGCCAGAAGACGGAGTGGAGATGGGCCACAGGGGGCCCACACCACCCCATGGCGCGGGTAGCCCTAGGCCGCGCCAGGAGGTGGTGTGGCCACCCTGGCCCACTCTAGCCTCTCCCCTCTGGCATAAATCATCCTCCCGAAACCCTAAGACTCGGGGAGCGACCATGGAAAGATTCTGCCGCCTCTGCGGGGTGGAAAACACCGAGAGAGAAAGATCTCTCCGGCAGACAGATTTCTGCCAGGGGAATTCCTTTCCGGAGAGGGGAGATCGTCGCCATCAACACCACCATCAAGTTGGACTTCATCGGGATCATCATCATCACCACCACCACCATCATCACCATCATCACCATCAGCACCCTCATCACCATCTCCATATTGCTGTAACAATTGTGTTGAATCTTGCATAGTTCATAGGGGAAACTTTCCTGGTGTTGAATACTCTTTGTAGTTGATGCTATTGAGTGAACCATTGAATTATTGTTTATGTTCAGCTTGTTATACATCATTATTGCATCTCTGATCATGATCCATATCATGTCCTGTGAGTAGTTCGTTTTGTTCTTGAGGACATGGGAGAAGTCTTGTTGTTAGTAGTGGAGTTGCGTTGAGAAAGATTCAATAGATTGTTATTTAAGTTGTGGTGTACTTCTTCTAGTGGTGTCATGTGAACGTCGACTACATGACACTTCACCTATATGGGCCTAGGGGAATGCATTGTGTAATTGGCTACTAATCGTAGGGGTTGCCGGAGTTATAGAAACCTGTACCCCCGTTAGGAAACCATTGAACAAGGGACGTAATGGTCTTAGAGTTTAAAGCTGTGGTTAGGTTTCTACCTTAATTACTTTCTTGTACTTACGGATGTTTGCAAGGGCTATAATCACAAGTATGTATTAGTCTTGGATGGGGCGGTACATTAGCACAGGTTCACCCACACAACACTTAGCAAGCTAAAGAAGATTAATCAACTATATGAAGCGAAAGCACTTGACAGTCTTCCCATGTGTCCTCGAGAACGTTTGGTCATCTTAAGTAATACAACCAGCTTGTCCTTTGTTGCATAAAGGATTGGGCCACTTGCTGCATTTATTCCTACTGTCTTTTATTTACTCGTACTTTGTTTACTTGCTTTATCGAAAACCCCTAAAAATCCGTTTGCTAAGTATTTGCAGAGAATTCCTGATCCATACCACTAGCCAGCACCTTCTGCTCCTCGTTGGGTTCGACACTCTTACTTATCGAAAATACTACGGTACACCCCCTATACTTGTGGGCCATCACGCCACTACTTCCAGGAGCACCCAATCGTTGTAGTCAACGACGCCCCACTGGGACATATCCTCAATAACCCTGACGCCACTAGGCGAGTCGCGCTTTGGGGAATCGAGTCGTCTCCACGAGACATTACATATGAAAAGCGCGTGATCAAGTCACGAGTTCTCCCCGATTTCCTTGTGCACTGGATGGAGAATCGGCTCCCTGATTTCCTGCGAACGCTCCATCAAGCCAAAGGCCACAGAGAAGAAAAAAAGCGCAGCAATGGACTCTGGGGTTGCGCCGCCCAATGAGCCAATGGCACTCGACGACCTCGAGCTAGACACAGGACTCGAAGGACCAATGAGCGTCATGATGATCGAGTTATCCTGGACCCAACCATACATTACTTACCTCCTCAGCAAGAAGCTAGCGGACGATCCGACTGACGCCCGGCACATCGCACGGTGCTCCAAGGCATTCGATGTTATCAACGACGAACTATACAAGCGTAGCATCACAGGAGTACTCCAACGATGCGTCTCCACGGCCGATAGAAGAGCTGTTCTCCTCAACATCCATGAGGGGACCTACGGGCACCACGCCGGCAGTGGAGCCCTCGTCGCCAAAGCTCTACGAGCTAGATTCTACTGGCATATGGCCATGTGGTATGCCAAGGACATCGTCCAAAAATGGAACGCTTGCCAGCGATTTGCGGACAAGCCGCATGTACCTGGCGCAGAGCTCCAGCCAATTCAATTGGCCTTGCCCTTGACGCAATGGGGACTTGACATGGTTGGCAAACTCCCAAGGTCCTCACGAGGAGGCTACATCTAGGTTGTAGTCAACAAATTCACCAAGTGGATTGAGGCCATGTCAGTGACAAACCAATCAGGAGCCAGCGCTGTCAAGTTCTTCGAGTCCATCGTCTACCGCTTCGGAGTGCCACACAGCATCATCACAGACAACAGGACGAACTTCACATCCAAGGAGTTCCAAGAATTCTGCGAGAATTTGGGAATCAACATCAGCTATGCCTCCGTAGCACATCGCAGACCAACGGTCAGGTCGAAGAAGCTAACCGGGTCATCTGCGGTGGCATCAAGAAACGACTCCTTAAGGCACTCGAACAGGCCGCGGGCTGCTGGCTATACGAGATGCAATCGGTACTCTAGAGCCTACACACAACTCCCAACAGCGCTACGGGATACACCCCATTCTTCATGGTGCACGGGGATGAAGCGGTGCTACCCACCGTAGTACGATACAAAGCACCATGTGTGGTCGCTTACAGCGAGTAAGCATCAACTCTTGCACTCGAAGATTCTGTCAACCTCCTTGTCGAGGCAAGGGAAATCGCTGTAGAAAGATCAACGATCTACCAGCAGAACCTGCGTAACTACCACAGCAGGAGACTACGCCCCAGGTCCTTCGTCGAAGGCGACCTGGTCTTACGACTGAAACAGCAAGGGAATCTCCAGCTCGAGTCCCCCTGGGAGGGACCATACGTGATTACAGAAGTAATCCCAGGTGGCGCTTATCGCCTCAAAGATTTAGAGACAGGAGTCGCATACTATCGTCGGATTGATGAAAAGTACGCCATGAGGGGGTCCTCGAGGCATGCGGAAGAGAGGGGTGTGAGACGTACGGTGTTCTGGGACGGTGAGCACACAAGTTTACCCAGGTTCGAATCCACCGGCTTTGGACGGATCCTACTCTTGCTAGCAATCCAGTAATATGGCAGAGCCGGAGTATGGGTTACAAGGGTTCGCCTGTGCGAGCTGAGATTGTAGACTATTGAGGTGTGTCCTAAAGGCTGTCCCTAGGACGGCTTATATAGATATCCGGCCTAGGGTTTACAGGAGAGATCTATTCGGCTACGACTAAGAGTTGGTTATAGAGTACATCTTGAACTACAAGTAACACTATGGGCCGAAGTCGGTAAGTCTTCTGGGCCTTCACGTAGCCGGACTGGACTCTGTCTCTTCTCCCTGACTGGGCCACCCGTGAAGCAAAGCTCTAACCCGAAGTGGGCCACCCTGGTCAGTGAGGAACTGTGAGGATACCCGGAAAGTATATCCCCAACAGCAGCCCCTGGAGGCCTCCAAGATCCAAAGTCAGATTCATCATCGTCTAGCTTGATCTTCGGCTTGCAGAATCTTGAAGGTTTCCTGAAACTTCACAACAAAAAATACGATTTGGGTGTTAAAAATAAGTCGGACCTATCACATGTTACTCGGATTTTCTAGCTTGATTTTCAAACTAAGCCGGAACTTGGTCTCTAACGTCATCTGACACTGATCATGGTCAAGTCCCGTCATCTGACAAACATCCTATCAGCATGACCGTTGGTGGGTCCGCCGTTCATGGAACCGAGGCGCCATTACAATGCGCACGCGGAGATTGAGGTGACGTAATCATTGTGTGGGTCCTTCCCAGTTCTTTCCATGATGCATGGCATTTACACAGTGCGATTTGCACGAATCTTGGCGCAGGTAGGTGGATATAAGGGGTGAGGATTTCCTTCTCTCCTCTCCACCTATTCCCTTTTTCGTTCCTTCTCCTCCACATCCCCCTAGCACACAGAACTCTCCCACTTCCCAGATTCCTAGCGCCGCCCATCCAAGGTCACCGGCGCACTGGAGAAATGGCTGCTTCCTCATCATCCGGCTTAGCAGCGGTGGCGGTAGCGGCAGCGGCGACGGCCGCGGCAGAGAATGAGAGCAACCGGGGAGTCTGGATCCCGTGTCTCCTCGACAACGAGAAGCTCCAAGGCGTGGACAATGAAGGTCACCTCCGCACCGACGACTGGCGGAGCGGTTCCGGCGAAACCATCTCCCATCCATGCGCCGACGAGCGGGTCCACTTCGAAACCCACCTCCATAGATGTTTGTCCTTTCCTCCCTCGGAATTCTTTTCTGAGGTGATCGATCACTATGGTGTACAGCTCCACCATCTTCCCCCGAACTCCATCTTAGAGATGAGTTCTTACGCAGCTCTGTGCGAGGGGTTTCTCGGCATTAGGCCGAGTCTCACTTTGTTTCTTTTCTACTTCCATGTTCATAGAAACTCTGTCACTGCCGGTAATCCCTACATTACCGGTACTATTAGCCTTTCTCTTAGACGCGAACGTAGCTATCCTCGCATTTCTGCCAGTGAGTCGGTCAAACAATGGCCGGCCACTTTCTTCTATCATAAAGATATTCCTGCTCCCGGCAAAGCTACCGCTTTTCCGGCTTTCATCGATGGAGCCGCCACGGCCGAACCGTCCTGGGATGAGGCCCCTCCGGATCTTAGTGATGATCTGATCCTCACTAAGAGGCGGATCAAATATCTGATAAAACACAAGGGCTTGAAAGGATCCGACCTAGTCCAATGCTGGGTCGCACGCTGGATACAGCCTCTCCAATACCATGGCGACCGTCTGATGCACTTCATCACGGCGTCGAAGAATGATTCCCTCCGCATTAGTCCTAAGGCTTTGAAGCCACAGGAGTACATAAGCCAGATCAAATGGCTGATCAAGGATAGGATTGAACGGAACATTCCGGACTTGTCTCGGGATATGCATACAGCAGAAGACCCTATGGTTCCGGTAAGCTTCAACAATAGATCCTTTTATGTGTTTTACCTTTTATTTTACAATACTGAGATATTTTCTTCTTTTTAGCTTGATGACCTCCCCGAGTCGGAGCTTGCTCCTGTCGAGGGATATCCTCCAGAGTTTTCTCAGGAGACAGAACTTGTCCCACTGCCCAAGAAGCGCAAGGCTTCGACAGTGGCCGTCGGCACAAAGGAGGTGCTAGTCGTGAAGAGGTGACTTTCAACACAACTTCCACCTTTGTTCCTTATTCAAATTTTGTTTCTGAGATGTAATACTTTCCATTCTTATTACATTCTCAGAGCTAAGCAGCTCATCAAGGGTAAAGGGAAGGGAACTTCTTCGAAGCCCTTGCGGCAGACAAAGCTGAACATAACTTCTCCTGCCGTGGCTCCTCCGACTCTAGCTCCACAACCCTCTGCAGCGCCGGTAATTACTCCATCGCCGGTTGTCGCAGAAGATCTGGCTACTTCAATAGAGCCAGCGACCCTTGAGTCGCAGACTGACGCCACCACGGGTGGCTCAGGTTTAGATAAGGGTGAACCCTTTTCGGGTAATGATCCGTCGGCAGAGACTTTTGCTAAAAACCTCCTGAACAATCCGGGACTAGCCAAATTTGGCTTGTCCCGGAAATCTGTAGAAGAAATCCAGCATGTAGCCCGGCAATGCCTGGAGAAGAGAAATCTCTCTGCCGAAG
This sequence comes from Avena eriantha, assembly GCA_910589775.1. Classification (NCBI taxonomy): domain Eukaryota; kingdom Viridiplantae; phylum Streptophyta; class Magnoliopsida; order Poales; family Poaceae; genus Avena; species Avena eriantha. Next base: position 287,046,061 of record OU342742.1, read on the forward strand.
AAGAAGCACAAGAGGCGGAAGACATCAAGTACTCTGACCTTCTTGAACAAGTTTGCCTTCGCGACGAGGGACTTAGAGCTGGTGTACTTCCACCACCTCCGATTATTCCACTCACCCTCGCCGAGAAGCTTACCACCAAGGTGAACATGTGTCTGAGCAAGCTCACACATGAACATCATGTAAGTCGGAATTCAAACTCACAATTTTCTTTATTGCATTTCATATCATATCCTCTAGCCCCCAAGCATGAAGTAGGATATACAATCTGGGTTTATGCTTCCTTAGGATGCCAAATAATGAACTAGTGTAGCCTCCAAGGCTCATGCTGATATTAGTAACAATATTAGTCTTCAGTAGACTTCTGACTCTGGGTATTCTGACTTACAGAAAGTTAATTCATATAACCAGGAATTGTTGAAGAACATCTGCAACAAGCGGAGAGAGATCAAAGCTCTCCGACTTGAAAATGCTGAACTGAAGGTCTCCAAGGATGAGGCCGAATGTAAGTTTTCCGAGACTCAAACCTTGTCTTTTGTGTTTTTATAGTCGAATATTTTGTCGTTGAACTGTTGTTCTTTTTTGACTTACAGCACTGGTAAAACAGTCATGCGCTATGATTCAAGAGGCCGAGAACCTCAAAACCTTGGTGGTGGAGAACAAAGAACTTCGCCAAGAGCTGGATAAGCTCAAGGCGGATCATGAGAAGAGCATCGCTCAAGTTTTCGAATCCTCCTCCATTGCTGCTGAAGAGCTTGATCGTAAGATTGCAGCTCAAGATCAAAGAATCTCGGATCTCAACAATGAGCTTTGCAGAGAGAAGGACCTTTCCGAGGCACTCCGGGCTGAACTCCGGAGTTTTCGAGAAGAGAAGACCAAAGTTGACGATGTCATCTTCGGTAAGTTTCCATCTTTCTCACTTGCTTTTATTCTTCGACTCTTTCGATGTCGGATTTTTCTTAACTATTTTGCATTATGTGTATAGGTCCTCTGAACTTGATGGAATCCCCCTCCACCGAGCCTCGCACGCACTGGCTTACCCAAGTTGGTGATTTGCTCCATGACTTCCGCCAATCCATCTAGGACATTGGTGATGCTCTCAAGGTTCCAGACATGCATAGCATGCCTGACTTTCAGGTCTAGGACAAGGCCAAGGAGATGCCGCAGCTTGTCCAGGATTGGAACATGTCCTACGCGTGATCCACTGTGCAGAACGCTCTCACCATGGTCATGAGCCACCATGGAAACATGGAGATACGGCAAGTTACCAGAGGGTACTGCATGGTGGATGAAGACAGCCAGGAGCAGGAAATCAAGGCCATCATGGACTCCTGCGCCGGATATGGGTGCCACGTAGCTGACTTAACCAGCTACGATACTCCCTTTTTCACCCGTGTGGACACCCCGCCTCCGCCTCCGGAAGAAGAAGCTGAAGTTTCCGATGACGAACAGACCGTATCAGATCTGAACGTCTCGGATCGTTATCAAACCGAGGCTGATGCATCCAGCGAGCCGACAACGCCTACCTGTTCTCCTGCACCATAGATTACCAGAAACAAATGTATTATTCCGAGAAATAATATGGGTCTGTAAATATGCAGTACTGATAATTTTGCTAGTGCTAAGCTTTTGATCTATTCAGCACTTTTGGCTTTAAATTTTTATGTGCCTGAAATGTTTACATAAGCACTTATAATTTTTCGTCCACACTTATCGTTTATCTGGCTTTCCGCCTCGTCCCTTTCGTGAGACGGCTAAACCTTCTGCACGGAAACTTTGCCGAGCAACGAAGCTCAATTGCTAAACTAGTTTAAACTCGGAAACAAAGTTGGCTTCCAGTACCAACAATTCACTACTCGGAAAATACTTGCATCCGGCAATCAGACAAATAACCAAAGTGTAGACTAGAAACTTTAGAGTTATACCCGAAGGTAGCAATTTTAGAATCATAAATCTAAACCAGAACAAACATGAGCATAAAGTACTTTCAAATATTCTGGGATTTTCGACTATGACATGATCATTCGGAAATAAGATGGTAGAAACTTCTCAGAAAAACTTGAGGCAACCAAGACTTTTAATTCTCACAGAACATGTACATATGTATGATTACAAATAAGGATAAACTAAGAATAAAAGGGGCGTAGCTGAGCAATATTCCATGGTTTGTCTAACTCATCCGGATTTGTACTGCCTCTAGCTCTCTTTCTCTTTTTAGTAGCAGGTCTTTTTTTGACTGGCCTCATGTCAGTTAAGTAGTACAAACCATTGTGCAATAGTCGACTAACCAAGAAGGGCCCTTCCCATACTGGGGCAAGTTTGTGCTTTCTTTGTTGCACAAGCCGGAGAACCAAATCACCTTTATTGAAAGATCTGTTTCGGACTCTTTGGCTATGATACTTGCATAACTTCTGTTGATAGGCTGTTGATCTCATTTCAGCAACGACGCGAACTTCTTCGACTAAGTCGAGATCATTTTGTTGAGAAATCTCGGCATCTTCTTCGATATACGCGGCCACTCTAGGAGAAGTGTGAATCAAATCACTAGGAAGAAATGCTTCTGCACCATAGACCAAGAAGAAAGTTGTGTATCTGGTTGACCTGTTCGGAGTTGTTCATAAACTCCATATTATAGAGGGTAATTCCTCTGCCCAAGCCCCCGCAGCATGTCGTAATGGTGCTTCGAGTCTTGGTTTTAGGCCTTGTAAGATTAAACCATTTGCCCTTTCAACTTGTCCGTTAGCCTGCGGATGTGCGACTGACGCAATATCAAGCCGGATAGTTTGCTCGTTGCAGAGTTCAGCCAATTCTCCCATAGAAAAATTACTCCCGTTGTCCGTGATAATGCTATGTGGGTAACCATACCGGATTATAACATCCTCTACAAATCTTTTGGCTGTTGCTCCATCACAACTAGTGACAGGTTTAGCCTCAATCCATTTACTGAATTTATCCACCATCACTAGGAGGTGAGTAAATCCACTTGGAGCCCATTTAAACGGTCCTACCATGTCAAGCCCCAGACCGCAAAAGGCCATGTTATAGGTATTGTTCGCTGCTGATCAGCCAGAACATGAGCTTGTTTGGCGTACTTTTGGCAGCCCTTGCACGTCTTGACCAGCCGTTCGGCATCTGCCTTGGCTGTAAGCCAGAAAAAACCGCGTCTGAAAGCTTTTGCCACTAAAGATTTGGCTACATCGTGGTGACCACACTCTCCTTCGTGGATTTCCCTTAGGATTTCCAGTCCTTCTTCCGGAGATACGCAACGCTGAAAACCCGAGAAACACTCCGCTTATAGAGCTCACCTTTGACTATAGTGTAGGCTTTTGCTCATCGGACAATCTGCCGGCTCAGCACCTCGTCTTCGGGTAATTTTCCATCTACCAACTAATCGAGGTAGAGTTGAGTCCAGCTAGGAATTATAGCCAGATCTGCTACTAGAGGCGAGTCGGATTTGGTCGGATATTCCTCATCCACTCCCTTTATTGAGGGAACTTTGAGGTGCTCTAAAAAAGCGCCATCCGGGACCTCTTTCCGTGCAGATCCTATCTGAGATAAGGCATCTGCTTCCTCATTTTCTGCTCGAGGGATGTGTTGAACCTCAAACCCTTCGAACGATTTAGATAAATCATCCACGACAGCTTTATATGCTGCCATGTGTTTATTTGCATTACAAATATCTGAAACTTGCTGAGCAACAAGATCCGAATCTCCATAACACATCAAACATCGGATGCCAATATCTTTAGCAATCCGGATTCCATGTAGCAGTGCTTCATACTCGGCAATATTATTTGTCACTGTGAAGTGAATCTGCAAAACGTATAGAAGTTTATCACCTTGGGGTGATTTGAGCACCACACCAGCCCCCGAGCCCCCACGAGCCTTAGACCCATCAAAATACAGGGCCCAATATTCTGACTCAGGGGGGTGTCATATTCTCCTTTGTCTCTGTCCAATCAACAACAAAGTCGGCAAGTATTTGGGATTTGATTGCTGTCTGAGGTTTGTACTCAATATGAAAAGCTGAAAGCTCTATGCCCCATTTGGCGATGCGTCCTGTGGCGTCACTGTTGTTGATTACGTCTCTCATGGGAGTTGTGCTCACCACGGCAATTGGCTGCTCCTGGAAATAATGCCGTAGCTTACGAGATGCTAGAAAACACCGTAAGCCAGCTTCTGATAGTGCGGATACCGCTGTTTTGATTTTGTCAGGACCTCGCTGACAAAATAAGTTGGACGTTGCACCAAGTGTTCCTGATTTTCCTCCGGTCTCTCCACTACCATGACGATACTAATGACTTTGTTTTTCGCAACAAGATAAAGCAACATCGGTTCCTGTGGTTCTGGTGCAGCAAGGATAGGAGCAGATGAGAGTACTTTCTTCAGGTCTTGTAGTGCAGCTTCATCTTCGTCGGTCCACACAAAATCCTTGGTCTTTTTTAGGAGCTTATATAATGGTGCGGCTCTTTCACCAAGCCAGCTTACAAACAGACTGACTGCAACGATGCAACCAGTTAGTCTTTGTACGTCCTTCAGGTGAGTTGGCCTGGAAATATTGAGTATAGCCTTGATTTTGTCTCGGTTCACCTCTACGCCTCTTTGAGACACGATGAAACCTAACAATTTTCCGGCTGGAATTCCAAAGAAGCATTTCTTCGGATTAAGCATGATGTTGTATTTTCATAGATTGGCGAACGTTTCCTTCAAGTCGGAAATAAGTGTTTCCTTCTTTTTGGACATCACCGCAATATCTTCCATGTATGCATGTACATTGCGTCCGAGTTGGTCGTGGAGGCAAGGCTGCATCGTGCACTGATACATAGCTCCTGCATTCTTCAGCCCAAAGGGCATCGTAACAAAACAGAAGGTTCTGAAGGGGGTTATAAATGAAGTTTTGACTTTGTCAGATTCCTTCATCCGGATTTGGTGATAACCGGAATATGCGTCGAGAAAACAGAGGAGTTCCGAGCCTGCCGTAGAATCGATAACTTGATCAATCCTAGGCAGAGCGAACGGATCTTTTGGACAAGCCTTATTCTAGGCAGTATAATCAACACTCATCCTTAAATCAGTGGTGTCCTTTTTAGGGACCATTACAGGATTGGCCGACCACTCAGTGTGGATGACCTCTTCTATGAATCCGGCTAACTCGAGCCGTGCTAGTTCCTTAGCTATTGACTTAGGCTTTTCATTGCCGAAACGTCGTAAGGACTGTTTGACGGGTTTAGTGTTCAGGTTTACATTTAAAGAGTGCTCGGCAAGTTCCCTAGGTACTCTGGTCATGTCAGATGGCTGCCATGTGAAGATATCTTGATTTGCTTTGAGGAACTTGACGAGCACGCTTTCCTATGCGCTATCTAGGCCTACGCCTATCTGGGTCACCTTGGAGGGGCCATCATCCTTCAACGGCATCTTCTTCGTCTCTTTTGATGCCTTGATCTCCGGATTCGGCTTTGTCACCTCCTTCTTCGTTGCGGGCATCTCAGACGGATCTATGCTCTTCTTGATCTCCTGGTACTCCTAGGCGTGCAGCACGACTTCAGCAAAGGCGGCATTTCCTTGCACTCTCGCGCTATCTTCGGGTCTCGCCTGATGGTGATTATGCCGTTGGGACCTGGAATTTTCATCATATTGTAAATGTAACACGGACGAGCCATAAAAGCCCAATAAGCCGGACGTCCGAATATAGCATGCTACGTGCTCTTGAACGGGACTACTTCGAAGGAAAGTGCCTCCGTCCGATAGTTCTTTGGAGTTCCAAAGGTAACATCCAAAGTGATTTCTCCCAGGGAATTAGCTTGTCTTCCTGGGACAACTCCATGAAAAATCATAGAGCTGTGATTCAACTGGGTCTCCGAGATCTTCATCCGGCGTAGCGTTTCGACATACAGAATATTGATACTGCTGCCACCGTCCATGAGAGTCTTGGAGAAACCATAATGCTGAGTGTATCTTAGGCGGATGATCAGCGCGGTCAAACGTGATTGCCACTTCCGACCAATCCAAAAATTGGGGGACAGACGGAACTGTTGCATTGAGCTGATGTAGAACTGCTTTCTTGACCTTTGCTGGTTGAGATCCGAGGAAGGTGACATAAGTGTCTTTCTTGGTCGGAATTTTTTTCTTCCCTTCTGGCTTGGGGTTTGAAGCATCAATTTCCTCCATGTCGGAATCTTCCTTGGTCTCTTTATCTTTTTCGGGATTCTTCTTTCCCTTCTTTCGCTTAGCTTTGTAGCCAGCGGTGTCATCTCTCTTAATGTCGTCATTGAAACGACACTCAGCGTTGGTGTGGGACGAGCCCCCATTGGCGTCTAGGTGATGTACACATGGGTTATTGGCAATGTCAGCCCAAGTGTAGGTTTTGCCTGGTTACTGGTCTCATCTACCTTGAACTCTCGAAGTCCCAAGACCACGCCCACGGCCTCCGCCGCGTCCTCCTCGTCCTCCAGACCCGAAAGTAGCCGTGACCACTGCCGTTTCCGCGTTGGGTTTCTCTTCCGAGGTGTTCTTGCGCTTCTGAGGTTGTTGCTTTGGTTGTTTTGCCAACTGTGGCACAACTAGAGCATTGAGTAATCCCTCTGCATCGTCGTCGGCATCTGCATACTTGCTCGCTATTTCTATCATTTCTCCCAAATCAGTGACCTTGTCACACTTCAAGCGATGACGTAGTAGACCAATTGGGAGACCTGCAATGAAAGCTTCAATCGCAGTTTGATCATTTACTCCTTCACAGGAGTTCTTAGTGTCGATCCATCGTCCGAGGTAATACTGGAAAGTTTCTCCGGCCTTCTGGGTGCAACGTTGTAGGTCTCCGACCGTACAGGGCCTCCGGTATGTGCCTTCAAAATTTCGAAAGAACGCACTTTGCATGTCATACCAGTTATGGATGGTGTTCGCCATAAGTTCATTGAGCCATGATCGTGCCGTCTTCCACAACATGAGTGGGAGATATCGGGTTGCGACCAGGCTTTTTCCGCCTTTGGCGATGCAGCAAGCTTGGAAGAAATCCTGTAGCCAGGTATGTGGCCAAGTAATGCCGTCGTATGCTTGGATATGTCTTGAGATAGCAAATTGTTCCGGGAATCTTGTGGCTCTTATGCGTGGTCCGAAGCACTTTGGGCCCACGTATATATCATCATTTTCATAGCATCGCGCCTCTATGTTGGAGTTGATCCTGTGCCTTGCGTTGTTCGGGGATAGAGATCGTCCCGAGTGTCGGCTGTGGCTGCGGTGCCTTGGAGCCGGACTTCGGCTTCTGCCACCACCTCGACGCCCTCCCTGGCCTCCTTGAGAGCCGTTGTGATGGCTACTTGGTGGAGATGGTGGAGCAGCTGGGTTATTTCCGGCTAATCACCGGCCTCCGTCCGGAGCGTCATTATTCCGGTTCCGGGGAGGGTCTTCATTGTGACGAGCCCCCTGCCGGCTTGTCTCGGCACGGTGTCTGTCGTTCCTTCATCCATCGTCCGGACGGCTAGCATGTCTAGGGGGTGGCATTCTCTGTCGGTCCTCCTCCCGATGTTTCCCTTATTCGTCGTCCCTGCGGTCTTTCGACTCTCGCCGGGGCGGGTTCCTCGGATTCGGTGCAATGATTGCCTCTTGCTCTGCAACTGGGTTAACATTACACCAGTCATGGGCCGCTTTGTGGTGCTGTCCTAAAGATCCGGTTCTTGAGTAATTGTCTTCCCGGCGATCGTGGCGGTGGTGCTGCTTCGGAACGCGCTGGGGTCTAACGTCAGCCCATGCCGGGTCTGTGCGACATTGGTCGGAATCAGAGACCAGTTTTTGACTCCCAGAAATGGCGACCTTTTGCTGCTCCATTCCCTTGTTGAGTAGTTTGATTCCCAACCGGATCTCCTCCGGGCCTGGATTAGCTAATAAATTTTTTGGGGCGCCACGGTGTTTTGTACTAGAGCTGGATATACCCAATCCCCTTTGCTATCTTTCCGAGGCTTCCCCATCTCTTCTCCGGAAAGGACGGCGTGAATCTGCGGGAATTGGTTGTCATTAGTATGACACTTCCTGGTCTTCTGGTATTGCCTGGAGTTGTATTTCTCTACAGATGCCATGCGTTTCTTTTCCTCCTCAATGTTTTTGGCTTCATCGAGGAGTCCTTGATGACGCGCTTCTAGGACCTGTGCCCTCTCGTCCAGTTCTTCAGCAGTAAGCTCTTTAGTTGTAGGAATAGGTGTGGTTAATGCAACATCGATGAGTTTATGCGCACCTTCAGTGATCACGTGTCCATCCACCAATTCTTCTTTTTTAGGCTCGTCTGGGATAAGCGCTCCATCCGAGTCTTCTTCGTATTCCTCGGCAATCATCTCCTCTATTAGAGGGTCTTTTACCGGGGTCTTGTTCTTCTTCTTTGCCTTCTTGGCAGCGCCGGTAGCAAAGACGGCTTTCGGTCCGTTTTCCGGAGTCAAGCTCTGATCGGTACTTTCGGACATCTGGACTTCGGGATTATCTCCGACTTCCATGTTATCCTGCGCTTTGGTAGAGTGTTCCCTGGATCCTTCATCCATGGCTTCTCCTTCTTCTGCAGCTTTGGAGTTATACTCCTCTTCATATTCCGCGGAGAACTTTCGGAAATCTGCTGACGTCATCGATTCATCTGAGGATGCGGGTACGTCGGGGTTTGTTCCAATTGCCTCCAGCACAGAGTCGGTGTTGTCTCTAGCATCGGCAGAGCCGGATCCGGATCCCACATATCCGACAAAGTGCTACGCGTGCTTCCTGAGGTACCTGCGGCTCTCACGACCGGCTTCATCGAAACTCCTGATGGCCTTGAGAATTACATCTCGCTTGAGTTTTGCATTATCATACGTCGCAACGTGTACCTTAGGAAAGGCATGTCTGTCCCGGTGTCATCAGAGTCGGAATCAGTGTCGTGGCTATGTTCCTCCTGGATTTCGACTTCAGCGGGTGGGTCGATCTAGGATTCGATCTCTCCAGGGAGATCCGCTCTAGAATCGACCTGGTCCGCTAGGTCTGCTTCAGGCTCGGATTTCTCCACTATCTCTCCAACTGGTGTGGGCTGGGTGGGATTCGGGTTTTTTGAGATCCGGAACTCTGCCGCCTCCACGGACAAAGGGAACCTAGAAGATTGTTCTGCCTCTATCATCACCGCTGGGATGGGTGGGACAGGTTCAGCAAAGCCGATGTAAACATCGATCTCGCCAAAAGACATGATGGTGTAGGTAGTCAGAGCCTCCCTAGCCGGAATCCAGGTCTCGTCGAGAACGATGAGAGGGACGTCGCTGGCGTAGAGGATGCGACCGACGGTGATAGTTTTGCCGATTCCGATTTTTGCAGATTCCGCTCGGAACGCAGATCCGAAGCTCACTTGCCCCACGGTTGGCACCAGCTGTCATAGGATTGATGACAAGTACGCCATGAGGGGGTCCTCGAGGCGTGCGAAAGAGAGGGGTGTGAGACGTATGGTGTTCCAGGACGGTGAGCACACAAGTTTACCAAGGTTCGAATCCGCTGGCTTTGGACGGATCCTACTCCTGCTAGCAATCCAGTAATATGGCAGAGCCGGAGTATGGGTTACAAGGGTTCGCCTGTGCGAGTTGAGATTATAGACTATTTAGGTGTGTCCTAAAGGCTCTCCCTAGGACGGCTTATATAGATATCCGGCCTAGGGTTTACAGGAGAGATCTATCCGGCTACAACTAAGAGTTGGTTACAGAGTACATCTTGAACTACAAGTAAAACTATGGGCCTAAGTCGATAAGTCTTCTGGGCCTTCCTTAGCCGGACTGGACTCCGTCTCTTCTCCCTGACTGGGCCGCCCATGAAGCAAAGCTCTAACCCGAAGTGGGCCACCCTGGTCAGTGAGGAACTATGAGGATACCCTGAAAGTATATCCCCAACACATACTCCAACCCTTGGAACATCGCGCAGCTATGACGCTTCTACCCTTAGTCATTCCTAGTTTTACATTGCAAATAAGGTACTCAGCCAAGGCTACTTAGCCACATATTGTACCTCGTACTATCCAACAAATAAATAAAGCTAAGTGCCCCGAAACTCTGTGTTTTCTTTTAGGCCCTGTTCGGTTTACATGTTTGAAAAACAAAGGAATCTAGACCTGTAGAGGAATTGAATCGGCTGTACAAGGCAAAACTGCAGGATATCTAGACAAAAAAGAGCGACGTTCGGTCCACAGGAAGAACCGTCCCTTCCGTTTCCTTTGGTTTGAGTGGATGTGTTTTTTCCTCCGAAAAGTACGGGAGACAGAGCCTTTCCCGTGGAATAGCTGGAGTGTATTCCCTAGAACCGAACGGCCTCACTGGAAAAAATTCCAAAGGAAACGGCTCCCACAAAATTCCTTCAGAATTCCCGTGCACCGAACGGACCCTTACTTTTTGCAAACTATACACTCGGGGGCTGCGCCACCCTATATACATCAGTTGTACGAACTGATCGCGATATCCTGAGTAGCCGGCGCATCAATCGAAACCCTTGACAAATACCAACCCAGTTGCAACGCACCTGAAAGGCTGGCAAGGGGCTGAGATAATCGCAAGTCAGGCTAACAAAAAGGAATCACATAATGCAACACACTCACAAAGCATACATGCTAAAAAGCTCTTTTACATGACAATGCTAATCAATTATACACAACATATATATGCACTTTACAACATATACATGTGCAGGGTACAAACCAAACTACTGTTGTAGCAAAGGGACGTTCGTCTGCTCCTCGAAGAAGTCGACGATTTCCTCCGATGGGCAATCCACCGCCTGATAGTGCAGAACCATGTTCCAAGTCGAACCCACTGGCGGCGCTGGCTGTCCGGCCGCAATTGTTGCGACGTTCACATCATGCTTGTGCAGTCGCAACAGCGACAAAGCAGCCTTGGCACCCGCCACCAATTGTTGCTGCACACACTCGCGGACTACACTCAAGTCCTGGAATTTGGCAAGGAGGCCCGACAGGCTTGACGGGACGATGTCCAGCGGGAACATCGTCCGATAAATATTCTTCAGGCACGACTGCGACTTCTTCAGGAAGTGAAGCACCCGCGGCGCACGATCCTGCAGGGTTGCCAGTGCGATTACGCGTCATGATCCACCCAGAAGTATCCACTCGCCTGAAGCTGCTCCTAGGTTAGATCATTCATGCGAATGGCAATCCTATCTTTCTCATCCTGCAGATTGCGCGCACTGACGACTGTACCAAGCAAAGGCAAAAACATGAAGACCAAGAACTACTGCGAGTGACTACAAGGAAAAGATAAGGAGGAAGAAAACTAACAATTGAATTGGTCACCCGGCTGCGTCACTTCCCCTAATAGATATTGTTCTCGGGCAGCGGCCTTCGCCGCCTTCGACTTCCATACATCCGCATTATCGCGGAGTACGGGCAATTCACGCTCCAACTGCTTCACGTGGTCACGGAGTCGCGAGAGCAGAGACAGCCCATCCACCCTTGAGCGTGACGGTGCCAAGCTGTCATCAAGAGGTGGCGAATCCTCAGGTTCCCTCAACGGATCACTCGATGTTCCCTATCACAAGTCAAGCAAGGGACAATAAGAAGACTAAGGCGAGGCATAGACAAAAGACTCGAGCGCATTCACTATTAACAAAAGTATCAGCAGATACACTTGCCAAAAGGCATGTTCTTGACAAAAAGACACAAACTATTTAACTATTACACGATGCGACTATTGAGAAGCGATTGGTTTCTTCGACTTGGACTTTGGTTTTTGGGGCCTCATCGAGTCTGTGGCAGTGTCAGATGCCACAGACTTCCCACCGGCCCCTGACGTCGCAGCCTTCGCCGCTTTCTTGGCTCGCTGAAGCTCCTCAGAGTACTTCGCAACTGTGTTGATCAGCTGCGGGCCGTACTTGCCACAAGAAGTTGCAAAGGGAGCAAAGACTACCTGCTGGCCATCAGCGCTGATAGGAATCGCCATGGAGACCGCTGCAGGATCAACTTCGACTCCATGGGCTTGAACCATTGCGAGTGACATCAAAGCGCCAGCCGCATAGAGCGAGTTCTTGAAGCTTGCAGGGACGCCCTCGGCAAGGGACTCCACCAGCTCATCTATATTCTCGATCATCTCATCCTTGGGCGCCAGCTCTTCCCGGAGGTGACTGAGCACGCCCTTGGCCTTGGAGAGCGTCCCTTGAACGGCAGCGCTGCGATCCTCGAATGCCGAAACGGCACCCGCCAAGGCATCTTGACGGCGGAGTGCCTGAGGGTCGAAGCTCAAACCGCTGGCATCTACATAAAACCCAAGCATGGGCACGAAAGTCAACACAAACGACAAATTCGAAAGAAGAAAAACAATGAAAATCCAGACAAGGGAATACCTGAGAGAGACTTGGCAATCGAGAAAAGTTGTTCCTCGAACAATTTCTCTCTAGCCACGATGGAGGCGCGCAGATCCTCTTCGTGTTTTCGTGACTCGTCACATGTTGTGATTGCCTCATCGCCACTCTTTACGGCTACAGCAAGCGCCTTCTTAAGGGAAGCGACGTCGCGAAGGAGTGCGTTATGCTCAGCTATGAAACAAACCAAGCTAGGCTATCAGCCGGAGATACCACAAGGAGGACGAAGAAGAAGCAAGACACTTACTTTCAACTACGTGATGGCGATTATCCAGCATTGCATGCTGGCGACCCATCGCAAGAACTTGCTCCGCTAAGCGAGTGTCTTCCTTCACAATAAGCTGTGATAGGAGAAAAACAGCAAAAGATAAGCAGACGATAGAAGATGACACATTCGACTGCAAAAAATAGAGGAAACAAATGCTACACATACATGATCCCCCAATGACTCCAAAGTCGATGGACGCACAGTCGTCTGGATAACCATCTCGTGCTCCACATTGTGCGGAGAACTCGATGAATTATGGCCAGAGTGGGCCGCCAATGGAGGAGAAGGAATGCGCTCTGCCATTTTCTTGGCCTTGGAGGTTGCGACTCCAGATTCCTTCGCAAATTCGACACACCAGAAGACGACGACGCCGGCTAACTGCAGGGCGAAAACCAACATCAAGGGAACGCAACTCCAAAGAAGAACCAAAAAAGAAGATTCGTATACTTACCAATCAAACTTGTCAAAATCGAAGGTTTGATCCCCCCGACTCCGACGATGACTCCTTCAGTAGCCACATCTTCTTGCGGGAAGATGGCGCCACAATACTCACAGGAATGGCAGGTACCACCGACTCAGCACCCATAGCCGCACCTCCTGAAGTTGAAGGAGAAGATGCATCCGAACCCTCGCTGCGCGAACGCTTGTGAGTGTCCGGACCACTCGACTCAGGGGCTTCCAACTCCACATCAGATGGGATGGTCGACTCTGACTCGTCCTCTTCCAAGGCTTCACGAGGGATAACCCCCTCAGGGAGAGGGGGCATACAAGGCGATACCGCCCAATCCTGCATACCGTAAAACAATTTAGCACAAAGTCAAGAAACAGCAAAACAACAGTCGACAAACAAAGCTACTACGTAGCACAACCGTACCTCAGGAGGAGGGTTAACAACATCGAACGGAGGAACGTCTGGATCATTAGGAAGCACATCCTTGGCGGTGTACTTAGTGACCAGTCGAACCCTTTTATCTACCTCACTCGCGGAAATGCCATTGGCAGATATGCGAGTGACATCGTCTGCGCCAGCCCACTGGAACATAGGGTGGACTCTAGCCTGTAGGGGCTGGACGCGGCGGCGCAGCCATGTGGGAATGAAGGCGTAGCCTCCCTCCTCAATGCCCATGCGGCTCTCGAGGTCGCAAACGCGCTCGTATAGCACATATGTCTCCACGGACTCGCCGGGCATCACTAAGTTCTTCTAGGAGCACCTCCTCTTGCACGGCGTCGCGGGATCAAAGGGCGCGAGTCCGAAGTGGTCTCCGTCGGCCTTCAGGTCGCGGATATAAAACCACTTGTCCCTCCACCCTTGGACGGACGTGGTGAGTTTGATATCAAAGTATGTGGCAGAGGAGTCGACGTGGATACCGCAGCCGCCTACATCATAGACTACAGAGCCAGACGCGAATTGACGCTTCAGCTTGAAGAGGCGCTTGAAGAAACCGAAGTGCGGCTCGATTCTGAGCTAGCACTCGCAAAGAGTAATGTAGCAAGCTACATGGAGGATGGAGTTTGGGGACAGCTGATGGAGCTGGAGCCCATAAAAACAGAGAAGGCCCCTAAAGAAAGGATGCAGGGGCAACGGGAGACCACCGATGATGAATGCTAGGAACATCACCCGAAAGCCAGCAGGAGGAGAGGGGATTTACCTTGCTGCCAGGGACGCGCGCGTCCGCGAATGCAGAAGACAAAACTCCTTCATGGCGCAGAAGACGAAGCTCTGAAGACTTTATCACGGGTGCGCGCCACTCACCATTGGTGACGCGAGTGCCTGGGCCCTTCTTTTTCCCGTCGGCGGTAGTGCCCGTGCCCATAGTGGCGGAGCCACCCTTCTTCTTCGTAGCAACCGCGGCAGTGGTGGAATCGGTCGCGGCACCTCCTTTCTTCTTCCCCATTCCGCGGCGGCGGTGTGACCGGAGGAAGTAGTTGGGAAATACGCGGAGCTGGTCCAGCGCCGCGAAGGACAGGAGAGCAAAGAAGCAGAGGAGCAGCAGCAATGGCGACGGAGGCAAAGGCAGAAAAGAAGCAGATGTGAAAATTACCATCGCCGCATCGCTACTACCCCCCTGGAAGATGCAATCTAACGGCCAGGAAAAACCCTACCAGACGCATGGCATTCATCGCGCTCGACACATGGACAACCTAAAATGCGAACCGTCCCCCACTATGCACAGAAATCGAGGAGACACAGTTAAAATAGAGATTACACATGCCCGGTCAAATCAGCGTCAGGAAATGGGACCCACAACTCGTCACGTCCCGTCAAATTCGCTCACGCGGGAAACTGAGGTCATCATATCGTCAGCACTGATGTCATCCAAAACTATGCAGCAGAAGACTGCGACTACTTTAGTCCTTGATTGAGTCTTCGACTCCACCAAGCACTCAGGGGCTACTCCCATAGCGATCGCTGTTCGCACACCCTACGATTTTTCTTTTTCTTTTTACAGGAATAAGCTAAATCAAAGCAAACCCAACCACTCGAATCCGTGATTCGATTATGGACATGGGTTACTCCCATAGGGAGCGCAGGAAATGAATTCGACTGAAACAAGCACAAAAGAGGACAGCAGTCGCAAAAGTTCTATAGTCCTTGCTTGAGTCTTCGACTTAACCAGGCACTCGGGGGCTACTCCCATAGGGAGCACTGGTCACGCACCCTATGGTTATTTGTACAATGTACTGTGTGTTGATAACATCCACACTCGAAGCTTATGGCGACACCTCCTCATATTTTTCCTACAAAGAGACTGCGTCTCCTGGATCACCCGAATCGTCTCCGCGATGAAAAAATTCGGATGTCGCGCTTACAGCATGAAGATAAGACCTGAATAAGGTCTGGCAAAGCATTTGATGTGCACTACCAGAAATATATCTGTGCCTACAGGCATGATGAACATGCCTTGACGGACACGTCGAGTGCTCACACCCATATACTAGAATTCGACTCATGTAAGACCTCCGCAGCTTGAGTCGAATTACACCAACACTTTTCCGGATTCGAGTCCGGGGACTCGAGTTTGAGTAGATTCGTTGTTTTACCCTAAGGTAGTTAACTGATACCGATACATCGGTTAAATCAGGCACGCACATGAACAATCCCTAGGACACAACCAAAGCAGTCAAAAACATACTCATTCATGCACTCGAAAGGCTTCATAAAGTCTCTAGTCGAATCTGCGATTCCACTGGACACTCGGGGGCTACTGACATGGGTATACCCTACAGGTACTCGAGCTTGGTATATACGGTCTGAATACAGTAGAGGGCCACGGTGTCGCCAAGACCCAAATGGAGAGCTCGAGTAACCTACGGACTCTCGATTGCTTGAAGAACAAGAAGAAGCTAAAGATAGAAAGTTCAAAGGGGAAAACCCTAACCTATAACCGACTCGACTTGCTACCCAAGACCTAGCCTATCTATATAAAGCCTAGGAGGGGCGGCGAGGAGGATACACGCAACCCTAGTTTCCACAACCCTCGCCAGATTGCATCTGCGCACCATTGTAATCCTCGATTCCTTTGATAATTCCACGAGCATACAAGTAGGATTAGGGACCTCTGCGAGGCCTGAACCTAGGTAAATCTTCGAGTCCCCTATGTGCTTGTTTGCTAGCCGATAGATGTCTCGAGCGCTCCCTCCTTCTCCAAAACCCAAGTTCATAACAATGGGCATTGATGAGTTAAACCCTCGTTAGTAGGAGAGACAGACACCCGCTAGCCACTTATGCAAAAATAGTTGCATGTCAAGCGTGGAACATGTCTCATGTGCGAGGACAGCTAAAGTTAGTCCGGGTCGCTTCATCCCACTATGCCACCAATATCCAAAATACATAGAAGATGCAATAAAATGATCATCAGCGCCCACATACTCATATGTGTTTTACCCGTGCAAAGCATATACGCATAGATCCAACTCTGATACCACTATTGGGTTCGTTGCATAGAAAACAAAAACTTTCCTATGACGGGAACTATTATACGCCAAGATCTATCTACTAGATACAAGCAACGGGTAGATATACATCCATAGAGAAGATACCCTCGAAGAACAACAAAGCTTTGTTAACAAGATGGAACTCTTGGATGATGTAGTCGAACACTTGCCGATCTCAATATCGTGTGGAAGTCCTAGCGCCGCAAATCAGCAGCACATTCATCCTTGCACACACGTTCAGGCCACCGAACAACATCCACCTCCTCGCTACAGCGATGTAGCGGAAGCAACAACACCTTCTAGACGAAATGCCATCGGGAACATGTATCTCGCTAATTTGAGACCATGGGGGAATAATTCTAGAGGGGTAGATAGATCACAAGGAGGTGTGAGTGTGAAGGAGTGACAGGGGGTCCTTTCGAGGACGAGGGGGGTGCCCCTTCACCTCCCTCATTCATGTGGTGGTAACCCCTCCACATAAATATGCCCCTTCACATTCTCTATTAATGTCTCCACTTTAAATGTATTGAATTTCTCCAAATTCAATGCTCTCTCATTTAATAAAACTCTTTTATTAATTTAATCAGAATTTTTTTAATTACTTTAGTTAACAAACATTCACATAAAACCCCGGCAATATTTCAATATCACATGCAGAACCAGTTTCTGCAATTTCACCTGAAACAATTCCTATGTCCATTGAAATAATTCCAGCACTTTGCAATTCTTTCGTCTACAACATATTTGCTCCAAATGGTGTTTGGCAACCCTTAAGTGTGTCACCCTATGGTTCATGAATAATGCAGACATGATCGAGACCCCTCTTAGGTAAATAATCAGAAGTGGGACCTAGAGATCCATACTGAATCCCACACATTCAACGGTGACTTCTCTGATCGAGAGAACCTTTTAACGATAGTAACTAAATCCCTTTGTATTGTGATACATCCAAAACGTATCTACTTTCCCAAACACTTTTGCTATTGTTTCTCCTCTAACTTATGTGAATTGAACGCAACTAACACAGACTGACGTTGTTTTTAGCAGAATTACCTTGGTGTCTAGTTTTGTGCAGAAAATCAACTATCAGGAAAAATCCTAGAAAATATGCCAAAAATCCTATTTCACTAGAAGACGAGATGGGGTAGGGCCATGAGGGGCCCAAACCACCTGGCCGCACGGGCCAGACCAGGTCGCGCCTGGGGGTGGTGTGGCCGCCTCGGCTACCCGCTCAGCCTCCCTCCTTGTTTATTAGTTGCCTCTTGACCTAAAAACCAAGGGGGGTCGACGTTTTTCCAGAGAGAGTTGCCCTTAGATGCCACCAGATTCCGCGAAACAGCATCAGAAACTTCGTTCTAGCACCTTGCCGGGACGGGGAATTGGAGGAGATCATCGCCATCATTGCCACCATCGCTTCTCCGTCGACCATCCATCTTTCCCTCATCTATGAGTGAGTAATCCCCCGCTGTAGGCTATGGGGATGGTAGGGATTGGATGAGATTGTTCATGTCATGGCATCAGATTGTTAGGGCATGGTGCCTAGTATCATTTATTTGTGCTTTTTGACTTTGTTGCAACTTGTTGTGCTTAATGCTTGTCACTAGGGCCTGAATACCATGATTTCAGATCTGAACATGTTATTGATTCATGATGATAGTATTGTTTATGATCTTACCTGCAAGTTGTCTACACACGTTGTTGTCTGGAATCAATGGCCCTGAAGTTACAAAAATCGGGATAACCGAAGGGAATGGCTTTGATGTGAGGATCACATGTGTTCACGGAGTGTTAATGCTTTGCTCCGGTGCTCTATTAAAAGGAGAACCTTATATTCCCAGTAGTTCCCTTGAGGCCCCGCTGCAAACGGGCTAGCAGGACAAAAGATATTGTGCAAGTTCTCATTGCGAGCATGTATGACTATATATGGAACACATGCCCAGCTTTATCTATTTATCTGCAATTGCCCTATGTCTTGATTGCCATGTGAATTCTCTTGTCCATGCAATGACCGTCCATCCATCCCTATGCCTACCGCGCTTTAATCCTACTATTTGCTGCTACTTTCACTACTGTTTTACTTTTACTACTGATATTACTCTGGTGTTACTTTACTATTGCTACTACAAAACTGTTGCTACTAATAAACTGTTGTGAGCAGGATTGTTTCCAGGTGCAGCTGAATTGACAACTCAGTTGTTAAGGCGTATAAATATTCTTTGGCTCCCTTTGTGTCGAATCAATAAATTGGGTTTCACTTCCCTCGAAAATACTATGATACACCCCCTATACTTGTGGGTCATCAAGACTATTTTCTGGCGCTGTTGCCGGGGAGCATAGCTCTATTTATCAAGTTCACTTGGAATCACTACTGTTCGCTGCTTTCCATCATGGGTAAGTCTCGTGATGGCAAGGTTCCTATTTTACCATCCACTACAAGAAGAGGTACGATTCTGAACAGCTCTGTTGCTCTTGATTCACCATCTGTTATGAGTAAGTTCCTTACACCACCACATACACATGTTACACACACTGCTACTACTGCTGAATCTGAAACATCTGATGCTTATGATGTTGCTTCTATTGTGCTTGATAAAAGTGCTTCATTAGGTCCTTTCCTAGATGCTACGATTGCTAGAACTATAGCTGGAAATACCGAAACTCCTAATGAAGACACTACTACACCTATTAGTTCACCTGAGTCTACAGAGAGCTATGATATTGAAGACAGTTATATAGAGATGACCGACGAATTTATTAAAGAATATAAAAACACCCATGATAGGAGTGCTGCTAAGAGTCTCCTTGAGAGGCATACTATAACACCAAAATTGTCTCCTAATGCTAAGTTTGCTGCATCTCCCATAAACATTCAAGATAAGGATTATGATTTCTGTCTTGATCTATATTACATAGCTATTGTTGAGAAATAACCTTTTTGTGGGACTAAGAATGAGAGTGCGGTAGCACACATGACTGAGCTTTCTACTATGAGTAGTTTATTTTGTGATGATATTAAGATGCACACCTACTTTGTTGCTAAGATTTCCCTTTTTTGCTGAAAGGAGAAGCTAAAACTTGGTTTAATAATTTACCTCCTAGATCTATTGATAGCCTTGATTGCTTGAATAGTACTTTCCTGTAGAAATATTTTCCTCCTAGTGCTAGACATGCTGTTTTGCAGGAACTTTTTGATTTTAAACAGGGAGAAAAGGAGATATTGCCTGAATCATGGGCAAGGTTTTGTGCTTTGATTCATGCACAGGCTAGATGTCCATTACCTAAGAATGAACTTCTTGATATATTTTATAATGGACTAACTGAAGAATCTAGGACATACCTGGATAGTTGTGCCAATTGTGTTTTTAGGAATAGGACTCCCAAGGACGCCGAGGAATTAATGGCTAAAATAAGCAGGAACTATGAAGATTGGACTCCTCCTGAACCAGCTATACCTGAGACAACTATGCCTGAACCAACTATTCATGTGCCTATACCAACATCAAATAAGAGGGGAGTTATTGAACTAAATGATGAAGTGATGAAGGAAGCTAAGAAATGTCTTTAGGAGAAGGGTATTAAAGCTGAACACGTGAAGAATCTACCTCCTATAGAAGAATTATGTAAGCCTATCCCCCACTCATCCACTATTGAGGTACACTCTCTCCAACACTCTAATGAAGGTGATATTCCTTACTCTAAACCTCCTGATCAATGTTTAGAAGAATTTGATATTTTTTATTGTTAAGCAAGATAATTTTAATAAAAGGGTGAAAAACCATTTAATGGAAAACTCTAGAGCTATTGTAGAGTTAAATGATATTGTGGAAAGAACCTCTAATGATGTTAAAATGCCTGTTAAACATTTTCAAATGGTTCAAACTCAAATAGATCAACTTATTAAAGTGCAAAAAGATTTGTTAGTTAATGCTGCTAAAGAAAAACATGCTTATGAAATTAGAACTAGAAGTGGTGCTGCTACCTAGGATCCTCTATATCCTGAAGGGCATCCTAAAAGAATTGAGCAGGTTTCTCAACAAGTTGAAAATAGTGGTACTTCTCCTAAGAAAGGAAAAAGAAACATAAAACTATTGTAGAATCTCCTGAGCCTGCAATAGATCCTAATAGTATATATGTCTCTAATGCTGAAACTGAAAGTGGTAATGAGGAAAATGATGCTCTTGATAAAGAAAAAGTTGAAGAATAACCTGAAAAGCACACTAAGAATACTAAATACACTAAGGAAGATTTTGTTGCTAAGAAACATGGTAATGAAAGAGAGCCTTGGGTGCAAAAACCTATGCCTTTCCCTGATAAGAAACACAAGTCAAAGGAAGATGAACACTATAATAAGTTCTGTGAGTGGATGGAACCTTTATTCTTCCAAATTCCTTTGATTGATGCTATCAAATTGCCTCCTTATTCAAAGTATATGAAGGATATTGTCTCGAATAAAAGGAAGATCCCTAATGAAGAAGTTTCTACTTTGCTTGCTAATAATTCCTTTAATGGTAAGGTTCCAAAGAAACTTGGAGACCCAGGAATTCCAACTATTCCTTCCTCTATTAAAAATAGTTATGTTAGAACTGCTTTATGTGATTTGGGAGCAGGAGTTAGTGTTATGCCTTTTTCTCTCTACAAGAGACTTCAACTGGAAAAACTAATACCAACTGATATATCTTTGCAAATGGCTGATAAATGTACTACTATCCCTGTTGGTATATGTGAGGATGTACCTGTTCAAGTGGCTCATAATTGCTTGATATTAATTGATTTTGTTGTGCTTGAAATGCCTGAAGATGATAATATGTCTATTATTCTTGGGAGACCGTTTCTTAACACTGCAGGAGCTGTTATTAATTGTAATCAAGGAAAGGTGACTTTTAATGTTAATTACAAGGAGCATACTGTCTATTTCCCCAAGAAGATTGATAGGAGTTATGGTTTGAATTCAATTGAACATGTTGAGGGCATTCAAGTTGGAGAAATATATTGTCCCATACCAAGAGAAAAATATGAAACTATTATGATTGGGACCATTGCTATAAAAGTTGAGCTAACATAATCATTAGTGGAATACAAAGTTTTGTTTCATATAAAATTGTTTTGGTAACAAGACCTGATCAACCTTGTTAAAAAAGGATTTCAATGAACAAAACAATGTTTTTACCATGATTATCTCCTCTTACTTTTACTTTATCCATTTTAGTTTTTTGCTTACGCATAGTTGACTTTCCAGTTGTTAGTTGCTTGCATATTAGAGTGTCTTAGAACTTCTGAAGCTTAGGTTTCATTTTTTTTGCATCATTTCAAAATCACTTTTCTGCAGAAAAATCATTCATCTATACCTGAAAATTGCTCAAAAATAAAGTGTCTCGAAAATTTCCAGAAAATTCATATTAAATTTTTACGTGAAAAAAGGGGCAGAGAAGTGCCTGGAAGGTACCAGGGGGCCCACCAGGCAGGCACACCACCTGGTGGCGCGGCCATCCTAGGGGCGCGCCTGGCCATGGTGTGGGCTACCCTAACCCTCCACTCACTCTCTCACTTGCCACTACTCTCTCTCCCCCGAGAAAACATCAGTTCTTTGCCCGAAATCGCGTTCTTGCTGTTCTTGCCCACGATTTTTCGATCTCCTTTCTCAGCCCATCTTTGCTGCTGAATTTGGAGCATTTGTTCTCCGGTATTTGACTCCACCGCTTGTCCAAGTAGATTTGTGTTTAGTGGTTTATATCTTGAATATTTTGCTGCTATAGGTGACAGGTTATGAGAGCTTGTAAGCTTGTTCATTGCTTAGAGATATTGTTTTGATGCATGTTTAGGCCTCTTACAAGTCCCTATGAGTAGTGCCCTTCATTATATATTCACTTTCCAATCACTTTTTAATGGATGTTTAAATTTCATAATAGAAGATGAATGAGCACCAACTTAACCAACATGAACTAAGAGTGCCTGAAGATATGAAGGTTCACCGAGAGGAGGAAGTTTTTCCTTCCATCTATCCAAATGTTATCGCTATCTGCCTTTTGGTTATCAACTGTTGGTACATTCCATACCGACAGGCCTTTGTAAACCGACGCGATCTATCTGATTCGTTGTATACCGGTGCGATCTGCCTTAATCTTTGTTATCCGACGTTATCTTGTTTGGGGTGTTCGTTTCCGTAGTTACTAATCTTTAGGTTCATCTTAAGAAGAAGGTGTTGGGATATGTGTTTTACTGATTCATGTGCGGAATAATGATTTGAGTGCAGGATGGAGTCGCGACCATACCACTACTTTTATCATTCGCTCTTGTATGTTGAATTGGTAGAGTTACTAATCTTGATTCGTTAAGTGGTTTTGCGAATATAGTGGTATTTTAATGCCGAAATTTGCGGAAATTTTTTCTTCGTTAGCTTGTGTACCACACTCCTTGTTTAGTCGTGTGCATTATGCTTAATATCTTCTAGGTGCCTTGAACTTTGTTGATATTTTAATATCATCTCAGTGAATTGTATCCTTTAATCTCGGTTAATTCCATTTTGGTACTATTTTGGATTATTATTATTCTCCATCATAGTACTGACTTGTCTTTTATAGCAATCACAGGATGGCACCACCACGCCGTTCTGAGGAGGACATACCACCTGAACCGTGGCCTGCTTTTGCAAGTATTGCAAATGCCTTGGGCACTATGCAGCAGAACCAGCAGCGCTTCGAAGAAAGCATGAGGAGGAATGAGTTTGTTCTGCTACCTCCACCTCCCAAGCGAGGAGACATCAAGAGTTTTCTGAAGTTCAACCCACGCCAATTTGAGGTGTCTGATCAGCCACTTGATGCAGATGATTGGCTGCGGGAAATATCAAGGTTGCTGATGACTGCGGATGCTCCCGAGCAAGAATGGGTCAATGTGCCACTCACCTTCTGAAGGGAGATGTAGCTCTGTGGTGGGAAAATTACCTCAAGGAAGACCTCTCTGGTTTTCAGCCTACTTGGGAGAAATTCACTACAGCTTTCAAAGAGCAATATCTGTCAGAAATTGTCATGGAAAGGATGAAGGAAGTGTTTCTCAACCTCGAGTAGGGCATTGTCAATGTCAATACCTACATCAGAAACTTCATGAACCTTTCTCAGTATGGTGGCGATGAGATCTCTGATGACAAGAAGAAGCAAAAGACGTTTAGGCAAGGGCTCAATGCATCAATTTAATATGCAATCACTCATGCAAGGACGGGGTCTTTTCTAGAACTCCAACATATAGCTCTGCAGGAAGAAGCAAGTAGGCATGTGTTTGAGGAGTCAAAGAAACACAGCCGTGATGCAGCAAGCTCTTCAGCTATGACAGCTCCTTCTAAGCGTCGTGTCTGGGTTCCTAACACCCCACCGTCGCTCCCGACTCCACCAAGACCGTCAAGCTACGCAGCAAGGCCACCAAACTCCTTCACTACGGCTCCTAGGGGCTACAACCACAACTACCCTAGAGCGCCTGGCGGAGTCCCTGGCTACGTTGCTGCACGTCCACCTGGTGCTTGCTATACCTGTGGAAAAACTGGGCATCAGCACTGGAATTGTCCTATGAACAACAAAGCTCTTCCACCACCACCTCCAAGACCTGCGGCAAGTTATCCTATGGTTCTTGCACCTCCACCTCGGGCTCTCAACATCAACACCAAGCCTGGGTCTACGGTTGCTCGTGCCACCTGTGTCAACGCCGCTCAAGCTAAGCATGCACCTGGAGTTGTGATGGTATGCTTCCTGTTAACTCAGTGCCTGCACGAGTTTTGTTTGATTCTGGTGCTTCACATTCTTTTGTTTATCACAAGTTTGCGCATGAACATGATCTGGCTATGGTTCCTTTATTACATCGTCTTTTGGTACAATCTCCTAGGTCAAACATGAGGGCTGCTCATATCAGCTATGGCAATCAAATTGAGATTGGTGGCTCTTCGTTTCCGGCTTCATTAATTATTCTGGGCAACTCTGATATTGATGTTATCTTGGGCATGGATTGGTTAACAGCAAATGCAGCTGTGATTGATTGTGTTGAACGTTCGGTTTCTCTGAAAATTCCTGAAGGCCATATAGTCTATTCTCCAAGTCTGACTCCTGCAATTCAGCTTTACTCTTTGGCGGCTCTGAATGATGCTATGGAAGGTATTCAGAGTGTTCCGGTGGTCTGTGAGTTTCCAGATGTTTTTCCTGAAGAGTTACCAGGTATGCCTCCGGATCGTGAGGTCGAGTTTGTGATTGAACTTGAACCTGGTACCGCTCCTATCTCCAAGCGGCCTTATAAAATGGGTCCTGCTGAGTTGGCTGAACTAAAACATCAGCTTGATGAACAAGAGAAGTTGGGTTTCATTTAGCACAGTACTTCTTCTTGGGGTAGCCCAACCATCATTGTGAAGAAGCGAGACAAGACTGATAGACTTTGTGTTGACTATCGGGCTCTCAATGATAAAACCATCAAGAAGAAATATCCCCTTCCGCGGATTAATGATCTTTTTGATCAGCTTGCTGGAGCTATGGTATTCTCTAAGCTTGATTTGAGAAGTGGTTATCATCAAATCAAGATTCACAAGGAAGATGTTCCTAAAACAGCTTTCACCACCCGCTATGGCCTGTACGAGTACACGGTCATGTCTTTCGGTCTCACCAACGCACCTGCCACCTTCTCGAGACTTATGAACTCGGTATTCATGGAGTATCTTGATAAGTTCGTTGTGGTCTATCTGGATGACATTCTAGTCTATTCTAAGTCAAAGGAAGAACATGAAGAACACCTTCGGTGTGTCCTAAACAAGCTTCATGAGAACCGCCTGTATGCAAAGTTCTCCAAGTGTGAATTATGGCTGCCTCAAGTCACCTACCTTGGTCACGTCATCTCGGCCAAGGGCATTGCCGTCAATCCAGAAACAATTAATACAATTGTTGACTGGCTTCCTCCCATAAATGTCAAAGAAGTCCGGAGTTTCCTTGGTTTGGCTAGTTACTGCCATCGCTTTGTTCAAAACTTCTCGAAAATTGCGAAGCCTCTTACCGATCTCCTCAAGAAAGGCAAGAAATACCTTTGGACTCCTGCATGTCAAGCAAGCTTTGAAACACTCAAACAAAAGCTCACTTCCACACCAGTCTTGGTTCCTCCAGATACATCAAAGCCTTTCCAGATATTCTGTGACGCCTCATTGTAAGGATTTGGGTGCGGTCCTTATGCAAGAAAAACAAGTTGTTGCTTATGCCTCTCGGCAGTTGAAGACGCATGAGATCAACTATCCTACACATGACCTCGAACTCGCAACCGTTGTCTTTGCTTTGAAAGTATGGAGACATTACTTGCTTGGCAACCGTTGTGAAATCTTTTCTGATCACAAGAGTCTGAAGTATATATTCACATAGCCTGATCTCAACCTTCGTCAGAGGAGGTGGATTGAAGCAATCAATGATTTCGATTTTACCATCAACGACACTCCGGGAAAAGCTAATGTCATGGCCGATGCTCTCAGCCGAAAAGCTTATGTCAACAATCTCATGGTGGAAGAACAACAGCCTCTCTTGTGCGAGGAATTCCGCAAGCTCAACCTTGAAATTGTGGATCAAGGGTATCTTCTGAACCTTCTGGCAACACCTCTCTTGGAAGAAAAAGTTTGCTCCATTCAACTTGGTGATCCTTACACTAAAAAGATCATCTCCAACATTCAACTTCTGAAGTATGAGTCCTTCCACGTTGACGACCAAGGCACTCTTTTCTTTGAACACCGGATGTTTGTTCCGAACTACCCGGGTTTAAGAGAGCAAGTTCTCAAGGAGGCGCATGATTCTGTTCTTTCTATCCACCCTGGCAGCACTAAGATGTACATGGAATTGAAAACACAATATTGGTGGCCTGGGTTGAAACGATATTGTGCCAAGTATTTTTCGGAGTGTGATGTCTGTCGCAGAGTTAAAGCTATCCATCAGAAACCTTCCGGTCTTCTACAGCCATTGAAGCCTTCGGAATGGAAATGGGAGAAAGTAGAGATGCATTTTATAACTGGGTTTCCAAGGTCGCAGAAGGGCAAAAATGCAATCTTTGTTATCATCGACAGGCTGTCTAAAGTGGCTTACTTATTTCCAGTCAAGGAAACAATTTCTGCAATTCAGTTGGCTGAGCTCTACATCAACATAATTGTCTCTCTATATGGGGTTCCTCTTGAGATCAGTTCAGACCGTGGAAGCATCTTCACTTCCAAGTTCTGGGGAAGTTTCCAAAATGCTTTGGGAACAAAATTGAACTTCAGCACAGCTTACCACCCTCAGTCGCAAGGACAAGTTGAAAGGATCAATCAGATTCTGGAAGATATGCTCCATGCTTGCGTTGTCTCTTTCGGCATGAAGTGGGAAGAATGCCTTCCTTATGCTGAATTCTCTTACAACAACAGCTTCCAGAAAAGTCTAAAGATGGCACCATTTGAGGCTCTCTATGGTCGCAAATGCAGAACACCGATTGGTCGGTCGGGCGCAGGTGAAAGAATATTGTTTGGCCCCGACATTGTAACTCAAGCGGAGGAGAAGGTTCACATCATTCTTGAAAATTTGAAGATTGCTCAAAGTCACCAGAAGAGCAATTATGACAGAAAGCACACGGACATGGAGTATGTCCCTGGTGATCTCGTTTACGTTCATGTCACTCCCATGAGAGGCACGCACCGGTTTGGTATCAAAGGAAAGCTGGCTCCTAGATACATTGGTCCTTTCAAAATTCGTGGAAGAAGAGGAGAAGTTGCTTATGCTCTTGAGCTCCCTGAAAAACTCAAGGTCCATGATGTTTTCCATATCTCTCAACTCAAGAAGTGCTTCAAGGATCCCGGCAGGACCGTGGACCATGAACTCATCAATCTCCAAGAAGATCTGTCTTATCAAGAACACCCCATAAAAATCCTTGAGGTCGTAGAAAGAAGGACTCGCAACAAATCCATCAAGTTATGCAAGGTGCACTGGTCGCACCATTCCGTTGATGAAGCCACTTGGGAACACGAGGATGAGCTCCGTGCCAAGTATCCTACCCTCTTCGCGTCTTCTTCTTCTTCCTAGAATCTTGGGGCGAGATTCCTGTTTAGTGGGGGGGAGTTGTAGCATCCCATCTGTCTAACATATGTAATGCTACTTGGTCTAGTAATATAATGGCTACTTCCTACATATAATTGTTGCATCATAATTATATCATGCTCATGTCATCATGCCACCTTGCATTTGAGTATAATATAAAACCCTTTTCCATTTTGTTCTTCTCTCATATGCATTATGAATTGTATTTGCCTCTTGATATATTGTATTTGGTTTTTGATATATTGTTTAATGCCCAAGTTGAGTTGGGGGCATATCTTTGTCTAACTCCACCACCTTGCTTGTCACCACGCCATCATTCCACCATTCCATCATATGTGAGCATTGCACTTTATTTGGTTTTACCTCTAGCTCATGTGGGTTGGGATGGATCCATTTCTATTTCTACATGCTCTCACACTAGCATCTTATTGTTTTCACATTATTGATATGTGGAGCCATCTTGGAATGCTTTGTGAGTAATACCCCTTATTCTAGCTTCCATATGGAATGTTTTGGAATATATGTTCATGTTGGGATATTTTTGGGCTTACTAAATACCTAGTGGCACATACACACTTGCATGTCCCATTTTTATTCAAATATGAGCATCTCCATCTACTCCACATGGAACATTCTTTTAATTCTTTTAGCTTGGCCTTACTCCATCATTTTGGAATGCACATGTACAAATGCCATGATTATTTATTTTGTTTTCACAAGATTAAAACATGGTATTTAATGCTTTGCATGGGCCATGCAACAATCACCACCATTTGATCTCCCTTTGTTTTGCTTGGAATCTTTGAGTGGATCCTTCTTGTGACCTCTCCTTTTCTCTCTCAATTATTTTCACCTTGATCTTGTTTTCCTTACCATCCCTCACCCATGCATGGGCCATGCACACTTGTCTTTCCTTCTCTCTTTACTCTCTTTTAATCTCACTTGGCTTTGGTTGAGTTGAATCAAACCCTAAACCACTCTTTTTCTCCCTTCCACCCTCACTCTCTTTATCCATCACCAAACCTCACCCTGTTCTTGATCTTATTTTTCTCATGCACCAAACCCTAACCACTCACCTAGCCTCTCTCTCTTAACCTTAGCCAAACCACCCCCCTCTAGTGTAAACCCTACCCGAGCCTCCCATGCTCAACCTGGCCCGAGCTACCCATCTACTCCCTACCCTAACCCTAACCACCCCCCTCTCAAACCCTAACCTAACCAAGCCCCAAACCTAGCTCCATGCCAAGCATGACCTAGCTAACCCGACTCTCTTTCTCTCCCTCTCTCCCTGCATGCTAGCCCCACCCCGAGCTACCCCTCTTTCCCTGGCCCACCTGGCAGCCTCCACCCTACCCTGTCCTGGCCGCTCACGTCGAGCACGTGAGGGAAGGAGAAGGAAAGGTGGACGAAGCCACCTTTATCCACCCCGAGCCCCACGGCATCCCCCTCTCTCTCCCGTCCCTATCTACTCCCTCTCCCTCGTCTGGTAGCAGCCCCAGATCCCCAGGGCCTCGCCCTTCTTCTCCCCACCACCTGTCTGCCGGCGTTCCTCTCCAACTCCGGCCACCGTCGGTCTCACCTTTCCCCTCCTCGTTCAAGACGGCGGCGTGGCGATTTTTGGTTGTCGAGGAAGCCAGCCAGTTCCCCTGCGTCGTCCCCGTCCACGCTAGCGAGGAGGAGACGCCCAGGCCGAGCTGCACCTCGACGCGCCGCCGAAACCCTAGCCCGGCCGTCCGTCTGCATCGTCGTCGCCCCGCTGCGTCACGTTCCGATCCGACCACTTCGACGACCCCGCGGTGAGCCCCGCTTCCTCCTTGACACTTCCCCTCTCCCGATGACGCGCAGACCTCGCCGAGATTTGTGTCGAGTGCTCTCGGTGCGCCAGCGTGCGCGTGCTTCTGCCCGCCTCCGTGCCGTGCCACACCTCACCTAGCGCCCCTGTCCCCTCCTAACACCAAGCCCAAGCCACTGTAGCGGCTTCGCCTCTGCGCGCGCGCCCCCCGCGTCGCGGGTTTGATCCCCCGCGCCGCACCGTCCACTGCCATGCACGGATCTATCCGACGGACAGAGAAGATCCATAGTGCCTTACGCACTTTGCACAAACCCCCCCTCTTTATTTTTTCCTTAAGCCGCAATCCTCACGCCCCCCGGCCAGCCACTGGGTGCGTTTTACAAAAGAGTACCCGGTTTTTCATAATCATCCACCACGCAGTCCCTGGACCGCCCACGTGTCACGTCCCTGTTTGGCGACGCGCACGCGTGGCCCCCGCTGAGCCCGGTCCTACCTGTCGGTGGGTGCGGCTAGGAAAGGCCCTATTGAGAAAAGTCGGTCCAGCCCGCTACGTCCCACCTTGTGCTGAGTCAGGCCGGTCCCACCCGTCAGCGACTGGGGCTGGGTCTAGCTGAGTACAAAATTTTTTCTGCTTATCTCTTTTATTTAAATTTTTCTTAAATGTTTAAAAACAAATTCAAATATGTTTTTAAATAACTTTTAAATTATAAATCCAAATAATACAAATGATATATGTTTTGGAATCAGAAAAATGTGAGGAATTCAAATATGCTTTTCAAAATAATGTTTGACCACTTTAAATTTTAGAGATGATTAAAATTACAATAAAATGCCCTTTTCTTAATAAATTAATAACTTTAATTCTATAACTCCAAATTCAACATATAATATGTCTAAATCGATCAGCGCGATGAGCCTGTTCTATCTATGCATTCCTTGTTCTGAATTGAAGCATGTATCATGCCATATTTAAAAATCAGAACTAGTTATGCCAACAAAACTTTGACTAAATAAATAATAAAATGCTTTATTCTTCTACACCACACCTGACGATGCCATGCTACTTTAATACCATGTAAACTGTGCATCATTCATCATGGCATGCTTGTTTGCTTGTCGCATTTTAATTCATATGCTTGTGCACTTTATTAATGTTGGCCCTTGTTTGTTTGGTTCTTCTTCGAATAGACGCCCAGCAGGAGAATTACCAAGAATCACAGGAGTTCTACCCAGATCCCTCTCTCGCTTCAACTAAGCTGCCAGGCAAGCACTACCACATGCTTGCATACATCTGGTACCTATTGCCTCTATCTTATTCTTGCATCATTGAGTCGCGATTGCATTAAATTGAATCCCAAGTACTGCATAGCCTTTACTATTAAACCCCACCGAAGCTTGTTCCTCCATCCCATGAGCCATTACTACAGGAGTTGTTTGAGCCATACGAGTCGTAGAAAATCATGTGTAGGGTATGTGAGTGTCTGATGGATAACGAGGTACCTAAATAACTTAACTTGAGTAGTAATGGGATAACTAATGAAAGTGGCACCGGTGAGCAATATCTGCTATTTGGTTTTTCCTGCTCACTTGTGTCCCGTAGGACCCCGAGTACTTGATTCATGTTCGTTGACTATTCGCACCATCCACATCCGGGAGGCCTTATGGACCCTCCCGAGCCAGAGCTTGACTCATTTCTATTTCTTGGGGCCACAATTAGTTTGGGGTTTTATTACTATCCTGTACTTATGCCATGTTTACTGTTTATTTATGATTGTGCGAGGAGCACCTGTACTGTTTTGGATCGTGACACGTTTTCGCTGTATCGACAAGCCCAGTCACACTTTCGGGTTCCCAGTCGTTTACCGCCGTCCACACAAACCTTGAGTCCGTCTCGGAGTCAGCTAGCTTCGTTGCGTGTAGCTTAATGGGGTGGCCCCCTGAAATATTTCTGAATCCTGTGATCGCTTTGTCGTAAATGCCTCGTTGGGTTTTGAGTTGGTTTTTCCGAGGTTGATCGAGTGTGTGTTGCTAATTGTGCACCCCTGCAGGGTAAATCTTTCTGAAAGCCATGTACGCGGTTATGGACGACTTGGAGCATAGTTTCTCGATCATAGACAAGTCTAACTAAATTACCGATTTTAAATTGACTAAGTACCTGACTAGTAAATAGTGCAATAAAACTGCCAACGGATGGGGGTTGTTCGTCCGCTTCCTCGTTGGAAAGCGAGGAGGAGGATGGATCTGTTAATTATACTGTTATAACTGTTGTTCTTAATTAACGGACATCCGTCTATCATTGGTTAGGCTGATGGTTAGCGAGTATCTATAGACTTGTTAGATATTAGCTTTTGCTGCAATTGCGTCACCCCAGGTTGTGTCCCCTTTAGAGGCATAAAGACTTGCTGAGTACCCTAGGGTCTCACACGATAAATTGTTTGATTCAGATGAACAGGTGTACCCGCAAAATGGATACTGGGTGAAAGAGACGAATGATGTTGGCAACGATCATTCGATGTAGAGATTCCGGGAACGGAGATCCGTGAGATCTGTGGGCGGGATGTGTTTATTTATGTGGCATCTTATGCCGATTTGCTTCTTATCCGTACTCGGATCTTGTTTTCCGCTTTCGCCTGATACTCTGATGTTTGATGTATGAGGAGCTATCCTAAAAATATTATCTCTATCTAGGATATTTGAATCTTGCCGTATGGCGTTGTAATATTTTTATTTCTTTTAGATGGAATGCCTCTGAGGACTGTTGTATGTGGCTTGCATACATACTCACTTGTATATGTAGTTGATCCCTTCGCCTGCCGATTACGCCGCTCGTTCTTGTCCCGATGCTCTGAAAGTGGTTAGGACGGCCGAAAGGTCTACCGTGAGTGGCCCCGGGCCCCACCGTACTATTTTAACCACTTTCGCTCATCCAGGCATGTAACTAAGAGCGTAATTCACCGAGGTAATTACACTGTACGCCAGTGTCTGTCCCTCTGTCTGGCTAGCTCAGTGAAGCTGAACTTGTACGCCGTTCCGTGTGGCCGAGCATGGCTCCTCCTGGTACCTGCGCCATCGAGCCGAGCTGTACCACCTGTACGCCGGGTGTCGAGGAGTGGCTGTACGTCGGGGGCTCCGCAGCATCATCCCCATCAACTCCAGCTTCCGCCTCTCGGCAAACAAGACGGGGGCTGGTCCATGACTCTGGCCACTGGCGGCGATGGCGAGCTTCGCCGGCGACGGCGGCGGCTGGTACGGCGGGCTACACATAAGCGAGCTCCGGTGGCTTTGGTGCTGCTCCGTGCGCGAGACTTGGGCTGGGTGATGGCGTCGTGTGCACCTTTGCTCCGGCCACGGCGATGACGACGAGCTACCGTCGCACCGACAGGCGGGCTGCGCGGTGGTGAGCTTCGCGGCGGCGACTTCGATCCTCGTGTAAGACCTCCGCCATGCTACCTATGAGGAAGATGGTTCTTGCCGCCATGGTCATCGTCTTGCGATCTCCGCGTCTCGCCGGTGTGAGGCCTCCAGCAGCGAATTGCTTCTGAGTTCCTGTTCTCGTGCAGCCGGTGCAGCTAGCTGGCTTGCGTCTGCTCAGATCGATCTTCACCTCCGGCTCTCCCTTCTGTTCTCTAGATTGTTTTTCTCGCTTTTACCGGTCGAGGGGTTCCTCCTTATATAGGCAGCCGCTTGGCCACGAGATAAGGACGCGGCCGTGCTTTTCGGAACTGAATCGATCGTCCGGTGTACGGCTCATCTGCCGATAAGCCTGAACATCGTTCAAGTTTCTATCTCTTCCGTTTCTAGAAACTCTCCACGTGACTTATCCAGCAAAATATTTGATCGGGGCCAGGTTGAGGTTAACATGTGATGTGTTGCAGATTAACCGGTACGGGACTCTGTCACGTCCGCGTGTGGGCCTCTTCTGCTGATCGATCGGAGCATGCACGTTATGGGACAAACTGATCGATCGTTCAAACCAGGATCCCATACGATTAGTCCATCATCCTGCAATATATGCATGTACATGGAGAATAAATTGTCATATGACTAAATATTGCCCACGCGCGTATTGCCTCCCAAGACCAGCTGAACTTTTGGATTTTTCAGTCTACCTGGTCCTTGGTTCTCGCCACCCTTCCAACCTGTTCCTGCAAAACATAAACACACACAAAATATCGTCGAACAAATGCCATACGTGAAGAATAAATCACCCCATGCACAAGTGATGGTGTACTAATCAATGTGTAGCCGATGTAGTCTTCTGCACCCAGCTCATACTCATACACATACGTAAATACTTGATTCTTTCCTTCCGGCGTCATCCTGCAAAATATAAACACCCAAAAAATCCGGGGGTTCGAACTTGAGTCAGTGAAGTTCTCTTTTTTTAATTGACTCGGTGCATCAACCATGCACAACCCAATGTTGATTGTTGGTGTAGATTTGTGCCGGTATGTACCGTCTGCACATGTACACCGAAGGAAGCTAGTTGAGACCGTGTATGGTGCCAGTCGACCAGCTAATCCTTCATCGTCTTCATTCCATGGCGAAAGAACGTGCCATGTCCTGAAGACAGTTCATTGATCCAGTCGCGACCGCTTAGCCGATGCGGTGCCCGCCGACTAGACCAAAGGGTTTCACAGATTCACACTAACCGCAATGGCGTGTTGCATTGCTCCCGTATCTTGATGTGTTGATGTAGATGGGGTGCCGGTAAGCCGTCGGCATGAACATCGTGGCGTGGAGACTCCACCTGTAAGGTGGAGATAGCGTCGTCCTGCGTGCATCGCCCTTGATGACGAGGCATCCCCGTAGTGATGACGACTTGGGGATGGAAGTGCCCCCAGTATTGTTGATGTAGGGCAGTGTTGAGACCTTTCGATGATGTATTTCAACTTGAGGAACAAAGCAACCAAGGAAAAAAACACGAGGAACAACGCAAACAAAAGGCTTTGGGTTTCTGTTTTTAAAATGTTGGCTTTCCCATTATACACTAGCTATATGTGTGATATCCGAAAAAGCCGCCAAAGGACTTGTCATGGGGAATCGTTGCAAGACCATGACGATCATAACTTGCCTTTCCGTGTACGTGTGTGGAGACGCCGTCTTCGGGGATGCTCCCGAGAGGCAACAGAGAATCATGCTCTAGCCCATCATGGTACCGAGGAATGCCACGGCTCAACCATGCCCCCTGCTCGTCGCCCCACGAACCCAAAGACTTGGGCATGGTAGATGGAGGTAAATGGTTTTGGGATGACAGCTTGGGGTTTTCCATGCCTTCTTGAGGGATGGTGAACAACTATCTTCCGCCTTCTTTCCATGATTGGCTTGATACACTCCGGACCATCAGACTTGATTCTTGAACTTCTGGATATTCACCCTCTTGAGAGGATTGCTTGCAAGGGCCATTTGGATGGACACGGACATTGTTGACTGCTTGAACTTGTGATTTTTTTTGAACTTCCTTTAGATTATTTCCTTGCTTTCTTGTGAGCCTCCCGAGAACTTGGAAGATAGCCATTCACCTTGGTGGACTACGACACCCTCTGGCACTCTATCTGGGGCTTTTGGTGGCACACCCCAGGGTTGTCACGTGGCTACGCATCAAATTGGGCAGCCCTTCATGATATTTTCCTATGGTCTTCCCTGGGGCGTGAGTCCATGTGAACATGTGGCCCAGCTGGAAGATGGTGGCATGGAGCCTCAGTACGATGAAGTACCCATGTGAATTAGTTTGGGGCTTTATTACTATCCTGTATTTATGCCATGCTTTAATGCTTTATTTACGATTGTGCGTGAAGCACCTGTACTGTTTTGGATCATGACTCATTTTCGCTGTATCGACAAGCTCAGTCATACTTTCGGGTTCCCAGTCATTTACAGCCATCCACACAAACATTGGGTCCGTCTCAGAGCCGGGCAACTTTGTTGCGGGTAGCTTAATGGGGTGGCCCCCTGAAATAATTTATGAATCCTGTGATTGCTTTGTCGTGAAAGCCTCGTTGAGTTTTGAGTTGGTTTTTCCGAGGTTGATCGTGTGTGTGTTGCTATTTGTGCACCCCTGCAGGGTAAATCTTTCTGAAAGCCGTGTCCGCGGTTATGGACGACTTGGAGCACAGTATCTCGATCATAGACAAGCATAACTAAAGTAGTGTTATAAATTTGACTTAATATGTGACTAGTAATCAGCTTCACTACAATGGAATGGATAATAAAAATGCCAACAACTGGTGGATCTGTGGTGATCTGTGTCATACTATACCTGCCTAGTAAGTATTACAACTCCAATGGAATGTGTTAAAAGTGCCAACAACTGCTGGGTTTTGGGATTCCTCAAGACAATTATATCTGACTAGTAAATGTTCCAACTACCACGGAATGGTTAGTTAAAACTGCCCACTACTTATGCTTCAGGATGACTCATGCTATCTATATCTGACTAGTAAGTGCTGCAACTATAATGGAATGAATAAAACTGCCAACCGTGTGACTTCCTTGGTTTGACATCCTCCATTGGTCTCGAGGGGGAATACCAGGATGGGTATGATTGGTGTTAGTATCAGGTTGGATTCGAATAGGTCTTTCTTACCCCTCTCTAATAGCCGACAGATGTATCGAGTCTCTATAGGTTGTTTAGTGCATGTTGCGCTGCCGCTTCAGTCCACCATACCTATGTAGGCGAGAGCCGCCGAATTCTAGCCTCGCCGTGTACTGGCCTCAGTACTGAAGCTCCGCTTTTTCCTTTGCCCTTTGTCGGCACCCCTTTTGTTTTAGCAGGTTTGAGATCGACATCGTTAGCAGGGTTACCCTTCTAGCTTGGCCTGGGCAGGGTTATGGACGCCATTGGTTATTCTTCAGGGCTCTTAGCCCCATTTGCTTCTTATCCGTACTCGGATGTTGTATCGATTTCAAGGTGATTTGGATCTTTGTAGTGTATATTTGTATTCTTGGCTCTTGGAGTCGTGCTGTATATATATATCTGTTCTGTGGGTCCCATCGAGGACTGTTGTGTAATGGTATTAGTTCGTTTTCCACCCGCACGAAAGTGCCTGGTGGGCGTTCTTGAATCGTTTCTATGCGGGTTTGGCGGAAAGGGCTAAAACTTGCATAGGGCCGATTCGAGGGTGTTACAGAGTGGTATCAGAGCTCAGCAGTTGCGATACCCCACTGGTCCAGCCTGTAGGATAACCTAGCTAACGGACGTTGTAGAGTGTCAAAACTATTTTGAAAATCGGTTAGACAGATCTGATTAGGTCTGCTTTTACTTCTTACCCCTATGCTATTCTCCTCTTACCTTTGTGTGTTTTAAATCTGCTCTCCCATCTTCTCTTCGAGTCCAGGATTTCTCGTGGATGGGTTGCGTCGTACCTTCAGGGTTTCGTTTCCTCCTTTGGCAACGGTGTTCCTACATCTAGTCTTCGTGCTATCTGAGGAATCCTTCATTTGTTGGACTTCTTGTTGTTCCTTCTTTGTGCCTTTCGGTGTTTCCAAGACGACGTCATCATCCGCTATGCCAAATTCGATGCAGAGTCTGCATCACTCCTTGTTTCCGAACCTCGATTGTCGAGATCTTCAGTCTGATTCCGGGAGTTGGTTGCATAATTCTCCTATTCGTGTGCAGAGTAATGGTCTGGGTGCGCGATGGACTGATCACCATCCGACTACTCTTATCATTTGCTCTTGTACATCGAATCGGTGGATCAAGCAATTTCGCTCCGTCCATGGAAGTTAAAGGTGGCCTTATCTCTTGATACCTTTACCTTCGTCCTTTGTTCCCGCAGTGTTTTCTCGACGACCACGGACAACAACCTCTTGTTAGTGTTGTCGCGAGCATCTACACGAAGCGAGAAGATTCAGATCGCCGACCTTCTTCTCGGTACCATGAGGCGGATCTCGAGGGCGAGATCCCTTGTTAGTGGTGTCGAATTGTGGCATCCCGCTAAAACCACTACTAGAAAATCGCTGTGTTTTTGTGCATTGCATCATCATGACCGCATGCTCATGTCATCATGCTACATTGTATTTGAGCATCGTCATCATCATGCATATGTTTTGTCTAAAACTATTTTCGAAAAAACCTGGTTTTGTTTTCTAAACGCCCCGTTTTTATTTCAAATCAAAACCCCGGTCTTCGGGATAATTTTGTTCGTCTAAAAATGGTTTACAAAAGCCCCGTTTTAAATAAGTAAAATATTTTAAAATTGTTTTTAGGAGACAGCCCGCCAGGCCCGAAAGCCTGGCCGGCCACCTCCAAACCCTAGTCTAAAATACCTAGACAAATCCAACCCTAACCGGCTACCTAACCCAACCCATATCCTCCACCTCACACCACGCCAGCCACTCCCTCCACCCCTCCACCTCACCCGAGCCAACCCCGTCTCACCACCTCACCCCCCCACACCACGTCACTCCCCCAACCGTCCCCTCCCTCTCTCCACCCCGCCGCCACCTGCACTCTCCCCCACACCACCTGGTCGTCGCCTGGCCCCACCCCTTGGCCCCAAACCCCACGCACGCACGCTGCAACGCGTGCAGCAACCAACCCCGCGCGTCTCCCCTCACCAACCCGGCCCCACCCGCCAGACGCGCTGCCCTCCAAATCGGCTACCACCACAGCGCCGCCCGGGGCTGCTCCCTCCTCCTCAAGCCGGTCGCCCCCAACCGACGCGGCCACCCGTGGACCTCGACCCCGCTCGCTCACCCTCTACCTCGCCTCCCCGGCCAGCAAGCCTTGTGACGCCGTCGCGTGCCCCTCATTGTCCGTCGCCTCGTCGCGTGGCCCCGCCGATCTCCGCCCTCCGGCTGCCCGACGCCGCTCCCAGCCTTCCTCTGGCCCAGTCATCGCATACGTCTCCGAGCCCTGCACCGCATCAAGCCCCTCCACCACCGCGTGCGTCGACGTCGCCTACATCACGTCGAGTCGCCCGACCGTCGCTGAACCGGCCCCACGCCTCCTCGTCGCTGACCCAGCCCTCCTCTGATCCGCCTCCTCTGCTCCTCTCGGTCCGCTTGTCCATCGACCGCCTCGGCCCGGCCTCGCCGGCCGCCTCCTCTACCCCGCGCCACCGGTCCGTCCTCATCGCCCGAGCGTCGCCACGGCCGGTTCACCTCGTCCACGCTCCGACCACCTGGGCCCCGTGTCGCATGCCACCGTCGGCCTCTGCTTTCGCTGCGACCGTAGGCCCCG
This sequence comes from Avena eriantha, assembly GCA_910589775.1. Taxonomy (NCBI): domain Eukaryota; kingdom Viridiplantae; phylum Streptophyta; class Magnoliopsida; order Poales; family Poaceae; genus Avena; species Avena eriantha. The sequence goes on from OU342742.1 coordinate 287,084,643, forward strand.
ACGCCCTGACCTCGGCCGCTTCCTGCCGCCGCTTCTCTTCCCGACCACGTGTCCTCCTCGTCGACCGTTTTGACCTCGCGGTGCTGCTCTGTCCTGAAGTGTAGCACCTGCTAGGTGCTTGTATCGTTGGGTGATGAGAAAATCACCGTTCTGATGTGCCTCTATTTTTTGTTGTTGTTCGTGATCCAGTGGCTTCGGTCCAACCTCTGCGCACAGTTGCCGCGTCCTACCCTGCTTTGCGCTTTGTGCTTCCAAGCCTGGATTTCTCCGATGGCCGTGCAAGACCGTCCTAAAACCCAAGATCCGAAGACCGAACCCTGGCGTGCCAAGTTCTTCGACCCTGAGGACCGATCCAGCGGATGCGACAAGACCTCCTTCTCGGAACCACCATGTACTTCCTCTCAGACGCCAAGGCCTGAACCCGAAGACCACCAAGATCACCGCCAAATACGCCAAGTTCCTCATCCCGGACGCCATGACCGTCTACACGGATTCGAATACCCCGGTACCCGACCCACTCAAGTTCGCCATCGACGACAAGATCGACCGCTTGGAGCCCAAGTTCTCCGTCGCGACACGACAAGTTCTCCATCTTGTATCTGAACCTCGCTGTTCCCGTCAAACCCTGAGACCGGACCCTGGACCCCCGAAACCCAAGATCTTCCGAACCCAGATGTGTGACCCCTTTCTGAGCCTCTATTTTATAAATGCTATATATAAACTATCGCATCTTAAATTGTTCATGCATGCATATCTTTCTGTGGGTTGGGGGCATTATACCGATTCACCGCATGATTAAATATGGACTCTATATGCGGGATATTGTTGTCTTATTATGGACTCCATTTAAATTTGTGTAGCGAACTGATGCCTTTTTTGTTAAGACAACATTTAAATTTGCGTGGTAGCTAAACAACATGAACCTCCTAATTAATTGTCGGGACCTCGATTCCGCTTAATACTGCCTAATTGCACCGCATCTGCACCATATCATCAGCATGCCGGATCTTCTGCCGTAGTATTAAATATTGCATCCGGTGTTTCTCCTAGTGTTTGCTTCTTCGCGGATTAGGCCGATGAGTTGATGCGAGTATCGACAAGTTCTCCGGATATGAACCTTTGGCAGTGTTTCCCAGGCGAGCATCTCTCCCCCTTCTACCTATTTTGCATTTATAGTCTTTATTTCCTCCTGTTGATCTATTGCTATCCGTGTCGCGATGCTTTATTTTCCGTGCACCAGTTATATCCCGTGCAGCCTCTATATTGCCATGAACACCTCCTAATACCTGTTGTTTGGTAGATAGCTAGCCTTACGAGTCGTAGTTGCTTGCTCAGGTGTGATCTCGTGTTGTCGAGTACCACAGTTGTTGGAATGCTGGCAGATGTTTATGGTAGAGATTATCATGTCTTTAAATACGACTATTAAATTGCTGGGTCAACTAATCAAAGAGGCACCGGTGGGCAATATATGCTATTTATTTTTTATGCCCACTTGTGTCCAGTAGGCCCCGAGTACTTGATACCTGTTCCTTGACTATTCGCACTATCCACATCCGGGAGAGTCTATGATTCCCCCTTAGCTAGAGCTTGATTCATTTCTTATTACAATCCTATACTTATGCCATGCTTTACTGCTTTATTTACGATTGTGCGTGGAGCACCTGTACTGTTTAGGATCGTGACACGGTTTTGCTGTATCGACAAGCCTAGTCACACTTTCGGGTTCCCAGTCGTTTACAGTCATCCACAGGAACCATGGGTCCGTCTCGGAGCCGGCCAACATCGTTGCGGGTAGCTTAATGGGGTGGCCCCTAAAATAATTTATGAATCCTGTGATTGCTTTGTCGTGAAAGCCTCGTTGGGTTTTGACTTGGTTTTTCCGAGGTTGATCGTGTGTGTGTTGCTATTTGTGCACCCCTGCAGGGTAAATCTTTCTGAAAGCCGTGTCCGCGGTTATGGACGACTTGGAGCACAGTATCTCGATCATAGACAAGCATAACTAAAGTAGTGTTATAAATTTGACTTAATATGTGACTAGTAATCAGCTTCACTATAATGGAATGGATAATAAAAATGCCAACAGCTGGTGGATCTGTGGTGATTTGTGTCATACTATACCTGCCTAGTAAGTATAGCAACTCCAATGGAATGTGTTAAAAGTGCCAACAACTACTGGGTTTTGGGATTCCTCAAGACAATTATATTTGACTAGTAAATGTTCCAACTACCACGGAATGGTTAATTAAAACTTCCCATTACTTATGGTTCGGGATGACTCATGCCATCTATATCTGACGAGTAAGTGCTGCAACTATAATTGAATGAATAAAACTGCCAACCGTGTGAGTTCCTTGGTTTGACTTCCTCGATTGGTCTCGAGGGGGAATACCAGGATGGGTATGATTGGTGTTAGTATCAGGTTGGATTCGAATAGGTCTTTCTTACCCCTCTCTAATAGCCGACAGATGTATTGAGTCTCTATAGGTTGTTTAGTGCATGCTACGATGCCGCTTCATTCCACCATACGTATGTAGGCGAGAGGCGCCGAATTCTAGCCTCGCCGTGTACTGGCCTCAGTACTGACGCTCCTCGTTTTCCTTTGCCCTTTGTCGGCACCCCTTTTGTTCTAGCAGGTTTGAGATTGACGTCGTTAGCAGGGTTACCCTTCCAGCTTGGTCTTGGCAGGGTTATGGACGCCATTGGTTATTCTTCAGGGCTCTTAGCCCCATTTTCTTCTTATCCGTACTCGGATGTTGTATCCATTTCAAGGTGATTTGGATCTTTGTAGTGTATATCTGTATTCTTGGCTCTTGGAGTCGTGATGTATATATATCTGTTCTGTGTGTCCCATCGAGGACTGTTGTGTGATGGTATTACTTCGTTTTCCACCCGCACGAAAGTGCCTGGTGGGCCTCCTTGAATCGTTTCTATGCGGGTTTGGCAGAAAGGGCTAACACTTGAATAGGGCCAATTCGAGGGTGTTACAGGTAGTTGTCGTCTGTCCCAAATGTGACAGAGAGGCGCACATGCCCGATGGGTATGGTGGATCTTCTGGTCACCCAAGAGAACGACATGGTCGGCATCAGCCTGTCATATGGCACCTGTAGCTAGGAGAAAGTCTCGGTGGAGATCATGTTCAGGCCTACGCCACTATCAATGAGGGTCTTTGTGACCGCGATGTTATTGATGGTGGGGTTGGAGATCATGGGGAGAGTGCCCACGGGCCTGGTCGAAATGGGGTGGTCGCTGGCGTCGAAGGTGATGGCGTACTAGGACACTTGAGCTTTGGGGGTGGGACTCCCGGTCTGGCAGCCGCAACCTCGGGAGTGAGCAACTTGAAGTGTCGGTTGGACGTTGGGGCCTAGAAACCACCAAGAATGCAGGCTATGGTGCCCTGCGGAACTTGGTAGCCCCTGGGATCCTCGGCATGCCCTTTCTCCTCGGGGTGAGGGTGCTATTGCGTGGTGTTGGCCTGGTGGCCCGTCTGAGGGGGGTACCAGCCGCTGGAGTTGTTGTTCCAGCGGTAGCCTCCGCAGTTGCCCCTATATTGGCCACCTTGCTCGCAGCCCGACCTTCCCTTCCTCTGGCTGTTGTGCAGGTTGCAGAGAGTCTTGATATCGTAGCAGTCGTCGGTGGGGTGCCCTGGCTTCTTGTGGAACTAGCTGTACAAGTTGTCGTCCTGCTCCCTCTCGTCGTTCCCCTCTCGAGGACTCTTCCGGTCTTGCTCTTCAACTAGGACGGTGGCGGTCTTGGGCTTGGGTCCTTTTCCTTGCCCTTGGATGAGCTCGAGGCCTTTGGGGTAGTATCTTCCTCGGCGAGGCCAAACATCCGCCCAACTTCTCCTTGGCTCACTTATCGGCCATGACAAAGAGCTCGGCAGCGGTGGTGAGGCTCTAGCCCCGAATGCCGATCTTCTCCCTCATCTTGACGTCTTTTATGCCATTGGAGAAAGCGGTGACGATGTTGGAGTGCGAGATTTTGGGGATCTTGTTGAGGACTAGGCTAAACATGTGCATGAACTTGAAAAGGGTCTCTCTAGGAAGATGGTGTATTTGACGGAGGTCGTAGTAGGTGGGAGGGCGCTCGTAGGTATCCTTGAAGTGGGCGATGAAGAGGGAGCTGAGATCCGCCCATGAGTCGTTTGATTCCTTGAGGAGGTTCATTAGCTAGGTACTGGACGTCTCCTTCAGGCAGGGGGGAACTAGTTTTCCATGATGCGGTTGTCTCCTCTCGTAGCCTCGACGCCCATGGTGTAAAGCTGGAGGAACTCACAAGAGTTGGTTGTTCCGCGTAACGTGCCGGTGTCTCCGGGTGGAACTTGTTGGGCCAGACCAGGTGACGAAGACTTCTGTTGAAGGCAAGGCAACCGTTGGCCTGGACTGCCTTGACGTTGTCAAGGGCCGCACGGTTCCACTGACCTGTGGCGGCGATTTCCTCGGTGAGACGGTCCTTGTGCTCGCGCGTCGGCATAGCAGCCACAGGAGGCGAGATGATCTAGCAGCTGTTTGTAGGCGGTGGACTGATGTTTTCGGGCTTGGGGCATCCTCAGGGCAACGAGGCAGGAGCAAGCCCCCAGCCCCCGGCGCCCCGCCATCGGGTCAAGCCCTCGAGGGAGAGGGTGGCGGCATTGAGGAGCTCGGATATCCGGTCACGCCACCTCTCTTGGCCCTGCTCAGCTGGTGGGTGGTCCAGGAGATTGCACACCATGTGCTTGGCAGCCTCCGAGGTGAGATGCTCGAGGTGGCTACGAGATGACGCGGTACGGGAGTGCGACGTGATGCACGTGAGGAGGGAGTTGGCTCCCGCGACAGGTGGTAGGAGGAGCTCCCTTCATCCTCCATCCACGAGACCTGCTTAGAGGAGGCGCGCTACTTAGGTAGCTCCGTATGGGCCTTGCTCACCGCACGACAGTTGGCTTGCTCAGCGCGCGTCTCGTTGCTGGCCGACATGTAGTCGAGGTCGTCGAAGATCTTGCAAATGCGCCTTAGCCCCCTACCTAGCACGCCAAATGTTGGAGATTTGTCCCACAAAGGAACTAGGGTCCAACGATCCCTTGGTTCGAGAGGGGGCTGATCAGACTCAACAAAAACCCAGCGACAACAACGGTGGTTGAGTAATCACATGATAGAGAGGTGACATGGTTTTTTTACTCAGGTTTGGTACCCTCATGAGGAGGTAAAGCGACTACTCCTACTTGGTTGTATTGCTCGAAGGCTTCACGAGGGTACAATGGAGCATGAAAGTCTAGGGTTTTAGATCTCAAGGATCGATCCCTTCCAAGGTAGAACAAGGGCTCCTTATATAGGGAGGCGTCGAGCATCTTCCCCGGTCTATCGGTGTTCCCCTTAGTCTTGGTCTACAGGGCTGCTTTTTGGTGGACCGGGTCTTGGACGTCGGGCGCTTCTCCACCCGTTGGTAAATTAACCTTCCTTTTCCTCAATTTCCTTGTTAGGCGCTATCCACTGTCTCCCTTGCACCAAATCGGCATGGTGGTGTGCTTGCCATGCTGATGTCGTTTGTCCTTCTGTTGCATAAAAAAAGGGGGTGGGCGGACCTTCCATTACAGAGGAGATATGAGGGCACTCGGCGACTATGCCTCTTGTCGGGACTTGGTACGCCTACTGACCGCTTGGTGAAGCCCCTAGGGAGCCCCGGGATACGCCTCGGGGCACCAGAAGTTGAGTTCTGCGGGTACTCCCCCTTTGGAGGGTGCCCCCTCATGAAGTGGACCCTCGCAAGGGCTCATCCGGCGGTGGCCTGAGGAGCTGGGGACTGCTAACCATCAGGACGTGGCACCCCGGTTGCTAGGGCCCAGACAGAAGGTGTTGTGTGTTTCTACCATGGAAAAAAATAGCGCGCTATTTCTTTGCTATAGAGGCATTATAGCATATTTTGGAGGTCAATGCTATGCTATGCAAAATATTCTTACTATGATGCTAATCACACTTTAGCAGCGCAAAATACGCTATAACATCACAATGCAATAGCAACGCTAAAAAATATATGAATATAGCACAAGCCGATAAGCCCATTCAGCCCACGAATCCAACACGCCCAACACTATGCATCTAAACCTAGCTCACCTCAACCCTATTCCCCTGTTCTCCCTCCCCACATGATGGTGGCTGTTGCTGACAGACTGCAACGCCCGTCTCCTCTAGGTCCAGCTGGTTGGCCTCTGCTCGGCATGTCCACCAGACGCACTGAAGCACTAGGAGTATGCGCATCTCAAGTTCTCGACCAGTAAGCTAACTTAGAACAAGTCTTCTCCTCCAACTTGTCATGCACCGGATGTCAAGCAAACTTTGTCGTTTGGCCACTATTAGTTAATTGGTTATTCATGCATTACTCAAAAAATAGCTGCTGAAATCCATAGTAATACATGCTATACCTTAATTTTTTAATTTTTCACACACGCAATTTTTAAAAATAGCGCGCTATTAGCACACTATAACCTCCATAGCGTTTGGAGAAGGGCCACGCTAAAAGAAATAGCACGCTATTTTTTCCCTTGGTTTCTACTGCTTCCTCTCACCCTCATCGCGATCCTTACCACACCAATATTGATGCTACCGATGTTGCGGGAGCCTATAAGACCCCCAGCCTCCGCTGGGAGGAACCCTATCTTCCTTCTCCCCTTTTGTTCCTCGGGCCCTAACCAAGCTTGCAGGTGCCACCTTGCGGCACCCCTCCGGGCCTCCCCTAGCCGTTCCGAGCTCGCCCTAGAACCGCCATGCTCACCTAGTTATTTTCCACCAAGCACGCAAGTTGGAACCGCGTCACCTCCTTCCCCGACATCGTCCACCGCAACCACCATCGATTCCGACCACCCTTCTCCTCGCCGACACCTCCTTCACGCTTCTGGTGCTCTAGCATTCTCGATACGAGAGAGTTGCTATGGAAGCTTGCCTTGGAGGGTGCTCCAGGGACCATGAGATGGTTAGCCTCACTCCCCTCATTCATTTTCCCCTAGTCGCACTTGCTAGAATTGCCCGTGCTACTGGTGAATACCACCGTCTACCACGGTGGCCGTTGAGTTGACTTGTCGCCATCGTGTTAGCCACATCGTGCTAATGTGGCCTCTGTCATGGTTCACCATGGTGGAAAGCTTATGTGACCCGAGGCCCTACCATTAATGATTAAGGCTAGGTCTACCTCTGATAACTTCGATTTGGATTTACGAATGTAGTATAGTAGCTTTTTCCCTAGTAGAACTAGGTTTAATCAAAACCTTGGGAAAAATGCTAAAAGGAAAATAATAAGGCACGTCTACAAGACTTGTTTCTTTGTTTTACCTTCATTTACTAGACCTTTCTAGTTAACTTTGGCGTGGGTTATTTCAATGGATGGAGATAGGCCAGGGTTGAAGATTCACCTACAGTTGCACATCATATGGGATAAAGCTACTCATACACATATTCATGTGTAATGATTTAACAAAGATAAAATTTATGGGTAACTCATCCCGATAAACTAGAGCCCCTGCGAGTTATAGGCATAGCAATAGTCTTTTGATCCAACCATTATAATAGCGAAGCACCGGGCATAAAACAATTATTAAGAGAAAATACAGATCAAAGCCTTAGGAAGTGATGTTGCTGTTGTTCCCAAATGGATCGCTAAACGAAGACCGTACTCCCCTTTGTGTCACTGGGTTTCCTACAAGATCGCCGCTTACCAAGTATCTCACCTCAAGTCTTTATCGATATCTGGGATCTTGGGTACCTAAAAGTCCATAGGTTGAGACAAGAGACAAAGAAACAAAGATAAAAATATCCATTCAATCAATACAAAGTACACTACAAGAAATGTGTTACTCTATGACCTTTTGATAGTGACCGTGGACAATATCGTCATAGAGTTATGACGATTTCGTATTAGATGGTGGTAAGCCCTTCATGAGGTTCAAAACCCTGAAAAATAACGACGATTTTGCTCAAAATCGTCATAGTTTTGCTAGTTGAAATTGTCATAACTTGATCGATACACACTACAATGTTATTTGCAGCTCAATATGACGATTTATTGACTGCCACATCATCAATTGTACCTATGTGGCATGTCTATGTGTAAGTTATTGACTACGTGTCATATCTATGTGTCAATATCTACTTTTGTGGCAATATTTAAATCTACCAAGACACATATTTACCACATGCTGACGCGCGGGACCCATCATTAACTGGATATACATACAACACAGACTGATGAGTGGGACCCATGTTTGACCGGATAGACAAGTGTTCTGAAATTATAGAAGTATCCGTGCAAAAAAGAGGGTGGCCAGGATTCGAACCCGCGACCCGTCGCCACATACCAGCAAGCGTTACCACTAAGATACCCAACTGTTCTTGTTCAAATACTATAATGAGGCCTAATAACCATTTTAGGTCTGTTGGGCTAGGCTGAGTTAACTCTAGAATGGGCCATAATGGGAAGGAATATGGGATGCACTGTATTAGTTTCGGCGGGCCTTGGCCTTGCATGTAGTAGAGTAGTCTGGGCCGGCTCGGTTGGTCCATTTAGGGTAGATTTTTTCTTTTATTTTTTATTTTTTTGTTTTCTTGATTTTTTTGTATCTTTTTATAAGAAGTCCAGAATAATTGATTTTTCATCTATTTTTTTATAAAATTTTGTAGATCATATTAAGGTGTTAATTATAAATACTTTGACTATTTAAAAATAGTGGATTTACTAATCTCATATTAGTCCATAGTAAGGACAATATCATAATTCAAAATATAATTTTGAAACTAGGGTTTTAATTTAAATTTTTTTGGCTTGAGCATCGCTAAACTTGCATTGGATATCTGAAGAAACATCATATTGTGAGTCTAAAAATGATTTTTTTCAAAAAATCATGAGCATTAGATCATGTACCTGTGGTTCAAATCGAACCCACTTCCTACCGATTCGGCAGGAATTTGTCTTTTTCGCCATGGGCGGACGGAAAGGTCTGAGATATCCCGGTTGGGACATTATCCATGTAAGGTGGTATACTATGTTTTCAAAATGGGGTGGTACCATTCTAAAACTGTCATTGGTGGTTGCTTCACAAAACACCCCTTTTTTGCGCTCGGAAAATGGATTTTTCGTACGATGAAAAGGAAAACTTCCTCCTGCAACATTGTTCGCCATCCCCAGATGCATTCACGTGCACAATACGAGCACATTATGAAAAACTATGCCCTGATACTAGCCATAACACTCGTCGTTTGGCCCGAAAGTCATGAAACCTCGAACATGATAGGTCATTTCTGAGATGGTTTTTTCGAGACGCAACAAATTTACCAAGTTTGATATTTTTCCTTGCAACTATGTCACATAACATGACGCCACGTGAAAGATTCACATAGTTCGGACCGTTTTCGAAATTTTTATGCCAGTTTCAAACAATGGTCAAAATGGCGGACATGAAGGTTCTTAGCTCGGGGCTGAGTCTTGCTAAACTTGCATTGGATCTCTGAAGAAACATGATATTGTGAGTCTAAAAATCATTTTTTCAAAAAATAATGGGCATCATATCATGTACCTTTAGTTCAAATCGGACCCACTTCCTACCGATTCGGCAGGAATTTGTCTTTTCACCAGGGGTGGATAGAAAGGTTTGAGATACCCCGGTAGGGACATTTGTCCATGTAAGGTGTCCTATTATTTTTGGAAAATTGGATGGTAGCATTTTGAAACTTTCATTTGGTGGTTGCTTCACAAAACGACCCATTTTTTGCACTCAGAAAACGGAAAATGGTTTTTTTGTGCGACGAAATGGAAATCTTCCTCCTGCAACATTGTTCGCCATCCAACGATACATATGGGTGCATAATATGGGCACATTATCACAAACTATGCCGTGATTCGAACCATAACATTGGTCGTTTGGCCCGAAAGCCATGAAACCTTGAACATGGTAGCTCATTTCTGAGAAGGTTTTTTCGAGACACTTGCAATATACCAATTTTGGAATTTTTACTTGTAACTATGTCACATAATAAGACACCACGCGAAGGATTTGCATTGATCGGACCGTTTTTTATTTTTTATGCCCGTTTCAAACTATGGTCAAAACGACGGAGATGAAGGTTCTTAGCTCCAGGCCGAGTCTCTCTAAAATTGCATTGGATCTATGAAGAGACGTGATATTGTGAGTCTAAAAATCATTTTTTCAGAAAATAATGGGCATAAGATCATGTACCTGTAGTTCAAATCGGACCCAATTCGTACTGATTCAGCAGGAATTTGTCTTTTTCGCTAGTGGTGGCCGGAAAGGTTTGAGATACCCCGGTTGGGACATTTTTCCATGTAAGGTGTCCTATTATTTTTGGAAAATGGGATGGTAGCATTTTGAAACTTTCATTTGGTGGTTGCTTCACAAAACGAACCATTTTTTGCGCTCAGAAAATGGAAAATGGTTTTTTTGTGTGCGAAATGGAAAACTTCCTCCTGCAACATTGTTCGCCATCCCATGATACATATGGGTGCATAATATGGGCATATTATCACAAACTATGCCGTGATTCTAGCCATAACATTGGTCGTTTGACCTAAAAGCCATGAAACCTCGAACATGTTAGCTCATTTCTGAGAAGGTTTTTTCGAGACACTTTCAATATACCAAGTTTGGTATTTTTACTTGCAACTGTGTCATATAATAAGACACCACGCGAAGGATTTGCATTGATCAGACCGTTTTTTATTTTTTTATGCCTGTTTCAAACTATGGTTAAAACGGCGGACATGAAGGTTCTTAGCTCGGGGCTGGGTCTCTCTAAACTTGCATTGGATCTCTGAAGAAACATGATATTGTCAGTCTAAAAATCATTTTTTCAAAAAATAATGGGCATGAGATCATGTACATATAGTTCAAATCGCACCCACTTCCTGCCGATTCTGGAGGAATTTGTCTTTTTCGCCAGTGGTGGACAGAAAGGTTTGAGATACCCCGGTTGGGACATTTGTCCATGTAAGGTGTCCTATTACTTTTGGAAAATGGGATGGTAGCATTTTGAAACTTTCATTTGGTGGTTGCTTCAAAAAATGCCTCGATTTTGGCACTCGAAAAAAAGAAATGGCTTTCCCATGCGAGAAAAATGAAAACTTCCTCCTGCAACATCGTTCGCCATTCCAAGATGCACATACGTGCACAATATGGGCACATTATCAAAAACTATGACGCGATTATTGCCATAACATTAGTCATTTGTCTCAAAAAATAGAAAAAAGGATAGAGTCAGCCAATCAGAAAAGAGAAGTAGACTACACACATATCACCCAACTAAAACAGATCTTAGCCGTCTATGTGGCATGCATCCAACGCCTGAAATTTTCACATGACCCCAGTCCCTCCCTTTGCCAAAACTCCGAAATGCCCTGAAGTTCCTACAACCTTGCATCATGGAAATGATCAGGGGTACTTTGGTGAAATCCTCCAGCCAACTGCCCACGTCACCACCCATCCGTGATCGCCATCGAGACCCCAACTGCCCCAAACCCTAATCCCCTCACATCGAGGCCCCAACTGCAGCGGTCACTACTGCCTCTCTCCCCCTCTCCCGCTCGGCAGCCGCGACGAGCGAGCGCCAAATCCCGCCGCCAAGTCTTCCTAGATCTGCTTCGCCTACAAGCTCACCGCTCAATGGCGCCAAATCCCGCCGCCTCTAAATCCTAGCTCTAGTTCGCCTACTACTTCGCCTACTAGTTCCCTGAAACCCTAATCCCCTCCACCGTCGCCATCCTCTCTCGATCCAACACCCAACCCTAACCTCATCGCCTCCAATCACGCCGCTGATTCCCCTCTTGCTGATTCACAGCACTCCTGACCACCAGCCTCTCCCCTCCAGCCGATCTACCTTCTCCTTCCTCTCACTCCGACTAAGTATAGATCCGCCTCCCGCCAGCGTAGACTAGGTGACCTTCCCTTATTCGATTCCCCACCAACCCTAGTTTGCTGCCCTTCTGGCAATGACACAACCTCGCCCTACAGATGCGATTGAAAGGAAGTCTCGCGAGAAGATGAGGCGGCACTACGAGTTACTGGTGGAGGACGCTAACGGCATCGAGGCGGGCTGGGTCCCTCTGCTCGTCTACCCGGCAACGGCGGCTCCTAGGATTGGGTTTTTGGCGGTGCCGGCAGCTGGAAGAGGGGTGGATGCGGAGGAGGAGTGGTCGTTGCCCAGCTCGTCGTCGTCCCGATCGAGGCCTATCTCGCTGTCCTACTTGGCTTCCTCCCTCCCAGTGGTCACTGCTCCAGTCTTCTCTAATCAGGCACAAATTTCTTGGTTAGGAGTCATTCTTGCTTAGTCCTCTACCTAGTTATTAGTTAGTCCTGTAGCTAGAAATCCGCAACATATTCATCTTTTATATTTGTAAACCTTCTTTGTGGATTTGTTACTTGCTGCAGGCATATTCTAGCAAGAAACTGTCATTATTTATTCTCTATGGGAACACTATCTGCTAGCACATATGCCTAATTGTTGTGTTAACACTTAACAAAGTGACATGTATGCCCATCTCGGAAAATAAAGAAACACTTGCTCGAGTTAGAACTGTTGTGGTGCTGTCATGTAAATATATCATGCTTGATTATGGGTTATGAGTGTTGGTAAGAGCTAAAACTGAACCACATCTTAGTTTACTTGACTGAATTTTGTGTACAGTAAAGATATTATTTAGCCAAACCATACTTTTTTTGTTAATGCCAAACCATACTACTTCAGGAGAAGATAGAAATGCGCTTTTGCATGTTTCCTTTTCTTCCTTTTTACAAAATGAAAAAGGGTGATTGTCTTGTCTAGCCTCTTTGCCTAGACCATACGATTTCCTTGCTGTAAATGTGAAACAGTGATCATTGTGACCTAGAGCATATGATTTTCTTATCTGTGGGGATTTAATATTATTGATGAAATTCTTGTGTTATGAACTATTGGTGCCTGTGCTTTTTACTTATTTCGTGAATCATAGTGATCTAGTACAAAAGCTTTATTAAAATCTTTGCGCTAACTTGCAGTTTGATTGCTCTTTTTATGGTTTATATGTAGAAATAGATGTTGGAATATTGGAGGTGGATCGTGACTCCATGGCAAGATGACCACCACTCCGGAATCTAGGAAGGCTTGTTCCTGCTGTAACCATGGGTTCCTCTGCTTTCCGTGCTAAGCCACAGAAGAACACCACATGAGTGTCTAATTTCTTATGGCCAGAATTTCTCTATTCAACTATTAAAATTTCTCATAAGTTCTGTTATTTTGTATGTGTACTGCAGTTTAATTTGAATTGGGATCCCCAGTGAACCAAATTGTTTTATATACATATTTGTTTACATAAGGAATGGTCATGTGCAGATTAATTTGAATAGTTATTTAGTAAACCAAAGTATGTAATATACAAATCTGTTTACACAGTTGTATCTTCTCATGCATTTTTATAGGTAGCACTAGACTAGACTAGTAGTGGCACTCATATTGCAGTTACAGTAGGAATTGGATATTGTAAGGATATTGTAGTACTATTTAAAAGTAACATTCACGATTGATGAAACAGTCCTGATTGCTGAGTTTGTTACCATGGTCTATGTTCCATAATGCCGGAAGTAGTCATGATAAATAAGTATTGTCTGTGTTGTCTGCCAGATGCTTGTCATCATCGATCATGTTGTAATAAACTATTTGTTGTAAACTGTGCATCCAACAGATATTATATCATGATCAGTTGCTATAATGACTTAGTCCTTGATGGCAATGAGATCAAGCCTTGATTTCCTTTGATTTCTGTAGCTGCCGGTGGTGGACAACCGTGTCTTGCGGTTGCCGGTAGTAGACAACCTTGTCTCTACACAAGGGTGAAGTGACCCATGAGGATGCCCACCAAGGTGCTCAACGTGACCACTAGGAAGTCTCCTTGTGGAGAAGGTAAACATCCCTCTTCTATTGTTTTCCATGCCGAAATCATTTGTCCGCTGAGCATACGATGTTATAAGGAGGTGTTACTGATATGCTACATCATTGAAGTGTCTTAAAATGGACTTCTAAAACTGATGCATGGGTTATCTATTAGATGCACATTTGGCTTGTATTTACTGAACATGTATCTTCTGATGAAAAATTATTGAGATGTGTTTTAGTTTCTGCGAGCTTCATTATCAGGATTGACAACTAATTATATCCACGTGGGTGTACACTTGTTCACTAGAAGAAAAATGAATGTTTGATGAACTGTATTGCTGTTGGTTGTCTTATCTAGGTTGTTTGTATCTGGACGATGTAGGATGAGCTACATCGGAACAACCTGGAGCTGGAGAACTTCGAGGACAAGATCAAGAAGAACCAGTACAGGATCAAGCTCAACCTAGTGGCTACAAGATGGTACTTGGTGGCTGTGTGACCTTATTGTGTACTTGGTGGCTGTGTGACCTAATTGCGTGTACTTGGTGGCTGTGAACTAGGTGCTGGTTGTCATCTTCATTGCTTATAATGATTGAATTATTGTGAATTTGAAATTCCGCGGATGTATATTTAATGCAGAATTGGTACTTATTTCAAGTGTTGATTCCTATGTATATTTACCTGCTATATTGAGTATGGGCTGATTGAAATAGGACCCTGAAGAGGATGTGGCCCAAAGCAATCTAGAATGCAATGAAAGGCCATGGCATGAAGTAGTACTAGAATAATTATGCCACAAACAAAACAAAAACGTAAATGAACAATATATATCAGAAGCAAAAGGCTGATAATTGTAATTGAATGGACTCTCAAAAAGGCTGAGGCCCATTATTAAAATTGACCGTGAAAAGAACTAGGCCAAAGACAATTAGTCACGTTATTTGGCTCTTCCCAAATAAGCAATAGAAATGGACCAGGCTAAATCTGCGTTACGACGTTCGCATTTCGTCATAGTTTTGCCACGTCGGATTGGCCACGTGGGATCTGACCTAGCCATGCTAGATGGTCCATGAAGATATTGGATCGTCATACAGGTTATGACGATCCAATATCATCATAGACAATTATGACGATTTCAGAAAAAACGTCGTTATAGTTCATTAGCGACGCCCAGCTTTCGACGATCTCAAAATCATCATAGAATAGTCATAAACAGACTATTGTGACGATTCTGTGACGAAAATAGAGGGTCATATATAGCCAGATTCCTTTTAGTGGTACTCCCTTGGATAAGATGCACATAATCACTGCGATGTTTCACCCCAACCTGCAACCTGTGAGGACTACTGACTCATAACAACAAGATCAATGATAGAAAAGATTGGCAAAATACTTAGATTGAAAACAAATATTCTTACAATAGTCGCCGAGTCACAAGGAGATCTTAAGTACAAGCTAATGGATATGGCTATGTAGAGGATAAAGGGTGGAGAGGATGAACTATGATTGTGGATCTCGTTTGGTGGTGTTGTGATGCAATCTAAGAGTGGCGGCCTCCTGTGTGGCGGCTGGGACCTCAAAATATATAGGTGCCTACACAAAAGTCATAAGATTTGATGAGAAGAAGCCAACACCACATGGTACTGACAGGCCATACAGGCGTCCTGTGCCCGTGCTAGTGATCGTTAAGGCCTATGTCGACTGTTTTTTACACCAGGATTACTTGGCCATGTATACTTCCTCAAAATCTTCATTATTGGCTCCTAATTTTTCCCTAAAAGCACGATTTCCTGCACAACACAATTCAAAACAAAGGATTACACATCTTTGCAATAATTTCTAATTAGTAGCAAGGTTAAAGAGATTCTTGGTCAATTACTCGACTAAAAACAAAGTTTAAACACGGAGTAAGATGGATATTTTCACAGCCATCAACGTCCCCAAATCTCAAAACTTGATCGTCCTCGAGCAAGAAAAGAACAAAACGGTAAAGAACTCAGCGTTTGTACTGAAATAACGAGAGTACGAATTCACTTAAGGTTAGTAGTCATATGCTTCCAACACTTCTTCCATTTGAAAATCTCATCATAGTTAGAGAGATGCTAAGAATACTATATGATCTTTGTTAACTAAAATAAATCAAAGTAGAGTTTAATATAAGTATGAATAACTAGAAGTGTAACAATCAATCCAAGTCCTCTAGTTAACTCTCAGCCTGCCAAGGAACACTCGAATATTTTATAGTAGCAGAATAAGTAAGAAAGATCACGTGTGATGTATAATAATAGTGAAGTGTATTATTGACACCCACAACAATAAATCAAGACTGTAAAAACACTACTATTTCAATCATTATCTTTCAAGAAAATTTATAGAGTAGTAATGATACCATGCCAAAGACTGGTAAATGCGGATCTTTATATGTGTTCAAGGATCATTGAGTAATTCTTTTAACAACATGTTTGCACAACCTTTGAGAGTACCAATACTTTTGTCCATTACAGTGACAAGTGCCACACATGTTGTTAACTCATAGCCGAAATCAAGTGTTGTACTATTGATTGTTCGTAGGCTAGTGGAGTTGTTGGTATCCAAAGGGATGCATCAAAAACTTATAAACTTTTTAAATAGTATCACAGTCTCATGCAAAAGGTTAGCTTTGGCATGAGTCACAGTTACCACTAGACTTCATTTCAATCAAACAACTCCTTCAAGAGTGTTTTCAAGTCTATCAAAATATCTATGGGTCAAGTATCTTCAAAGGTATACTTTAAAAACAATCATTCATCAAACAAGTCATAAATTTTTGACCTTTTCTTGTTGTACTTGTTTGCCTATATTATTTCCAAGGCAAGACTCGGTTAACAACAAGAACTAGAGCAAAAGATTCCACAACAACTTACTCATGAAAATAAAAAGCTTTACTCTCACTATTTTGAATTACTACCAGTAGCGTAGCATCTTATTAAATTAACTAGCTAAGACAAACAATTCAGACTTCTCAAGTGGGAGACATAGGACATACCTCTCATGAGTGACTTCATATTTCTCGTCCTTATGGGGATGTATTCATTCAAAACTCAAGTTGTAATCACTCTCATAATAATATTGAAGCAAAGATGCAATAGGCAAATCCACTTTCATGAAAAGGGATAAAACGAAAAATCTTTTTGTGTTTTTAAGGATGGGGATATAGAGAAACTTGCGACCAACCAAGTGACTAAGCGAAGAAAAACAAACAAACAAAAATCAAAAGCAAACAAAGACGAAAGAAAAAGCGAAGTGTTGGAACAAACCAACACGAGTGTTTCAAAGCTCACAAGGAGCTAAAGTACAACCTCATCATTACACAAATATAAATGTCGGTGGAGACATCCCCAAGCTCAGGCTTTTATAAACCCTTTTGTTGCTCATTATGGTGGTGGATAATCTCCCAAGTTCCATTGTCTGCTCCAATTGGTGAACTGGGTTGAGAGGTTGGCAGTAGCATCTCGAAGGTTGATGGAGAGGTTGCTCATATTCTAGATACTTCCTTTGAGAGCAGAGACATCATCATAGGTGGTGGAGTAGTTTGGTATCTACACATATTGTTTGGGTCCCTCTTGTTCTAGTTTTTGTCAGTGTAATTAGATCAGGGGTCCCTTCCATTGTGCATCAGCGCATGGGCCAGGTCCCACCGGTCAGTGACCCAGTAGATGTAAGGCTTGGCCAACAAGGGTGTCGCTAGGATATGAGCACCGTGTACCCCAAATAGGTATGGTTCTGTCATGATGATCCTATAGAGATTGAGTATCAACTATGATGTAGGTGCCTATGGGTGAGACGAACACTAAAATACGTGCCTTGATCCGCAAGCCGGGCACAAACAAGGAGGAAAGGACAACGATGAGAGCAAGGTGGTCCTATCCCTCCTTCCGGGGTTGCCCGGAAGGAGGGAAACATAATTGTTGGGGGCAGCAAGGCCAATGTGAACCCTCTACCGAGCCCCGGAAGGACCATAGAAGAACCCTCTCCTAGGCTAGGCAAGGCCCAGGAACCAGAGTCAACTGTGCCTGACAAGGCGGGTCAGCCCCAGCCTTGGGAACCGGTGATGCGTTAGCATTTCTGGACATCATCATGGCTCTACAATCCACTACATCGCCATTGAGCATGTCACCGACGGGAATGACAACTCAGAGCCTGAGCTGTCACTTGGCCATCGAGTGCATCTGAGCATCGCCCTTGGTCGTCCATTGGCCATAGACGCTGCATCTCTACCTGAAGACCGCGTGAAACACCACGATTGAGCCCGGGAACGCCCCGGATGGTGCTCCACGCCAACTCTATGGTGACCCCTTGGTGTATAAAAGGAGGAACTTGGCTGAGAGTTGAGGGGCGAGGTTTTTTCCAAAAGGAGATTTTTCCTAGAAGAGGTTTGGCTGGAGGCATAGAGATTGATGATGAGAGTTTTGGGAAGGAGAGAGGTTCAGAGGGTTGTGAGAAAGTAGGGAAGTGTGGAAAGAAAGAAAGATGAAGCCCGTGGAGTGTAGAAGCAAGAAAGAAAGCATCTCCCCGGTACCATAGAGATCATCGTGTATCTCGATCCACCCCAAATAATTCACCAAAGCACGACATAGGGTCGTTAGCCGAAGGCGGGCCAAACCTGGGTAAAAAATGCTCATGTGTGCTCTATGTGTGGTGTCTGCTCGTGTGATGTATGCATTTGTTCCCACTACCGAACAAAAAGGGGATGTCCAACATCCCTAATGTAAGCATAGGCGAGACGCGACATACTTCATCTTCTCCTTCTTCATCCATGGGTTATTCTTGTTGGGGTAGTCTTGCTTCAATCTACGCATCAAAATGGAAATGTCCATCCTCGATAGTGAACAAACCATTAGGCAAAGGAGCTGGGATCATGTGATCCACTCCAGGTATATATATTTTTATCTACCATTCGATATAGAAATCATACCACAAGCTCTTAGAGTAGAGAAACCGAGATGGCGGTCTCCTGCCAATGGTTGACTTGAAGTGCACATGCAAGAATGGTGATGACTCCTCCTCCACACATGGGACCACGGGATTAAATATCTTGATGATTAAGATAGAAGAATAGAAGGGTGCCTAAATTTGGCATAAATTACAGTTTATAATTGAAGCTCTTGTGAGGATCATCATATGCTCCTCATTGACTCTAGTAAGCTCACCACGTGCCTGCAAGGTGTTAGAAATAACATAGCACAAATAACAAATAGCAAGGTGATCAATTTGCTTTCCCTTGGCAATGTTTCCACGGATTTTCATTCTACAAAGGTAATCCAAGGGTGATGGATCAAGAACAAAGGTGGTGGAGAATATGTGGGTTGTGTTGTTGGAAAACCCGAAATGATGAGCCCATTGGTCGAATATTAGGGAATGCTCACTGTTCATAAGGTGGAAGTTGATGCAATCAAATCCTAGCATATGTTCCTCGGAGCAGTAGTGTGAACTCAACGTATGTGTCAAAGTATTAAGGAACTCAAGTGTCAAGCGGCGATATGTGGCGGCGTCCTAAAAAACAAAGTGTTACAAAACAACATTGTTGCAAAGGAAATAAGAATCATAACGAGCGCCTAGTTGGTTTAGGATGTAAGGACACACCCACTTGGTGGTCTTGATATCTCGGTGCTTGGGACGGTTGAGACGAGTGAGATGAAACTCCTCGGTGAACTCGATGCCAAATGACTCGGGGGTTAGTGTATCAATGGGTGGTGTGGCTTGTTCTGCAACCACTGCATGTGTACAACTTCTCATATTCATCTAAAACAAGAATAAAGAAAACTAAAAAATTATTGAATAGAAACATGGCATAAGTGATCCTCTACATTTCTTACAAAAGAATATCCTCTAAGGAAAAAAACTAAGCATGCTCGTAATAAAGATTATCCCAATAACAATAGCTAAGTCTAGATTCATAATGGTGAAAGATTAAGCAAGCTTTTGATGCATATAAGTTGTGAATCGGAGGAGGAACATACCTTAGATCAATTGGGTGCAAGTAATCGAAGAAATAACAGACATAATTGTAGATCCAATGGAGGTAGTTTGGAGTTTGGAGGAAGAAGAAAGTGAAATTTGTGAATTAGGGATTTTAGGTTTACCTCTCCCTAGGGTTCATGTCATGGCTGGGTACATGGTATGGGCGGGCATTACAGCTGGAGCCCACCCATACCAAGTTAGTTACCTCGGGGTCAAAGGATCCCTCCGACGGTGCACTCGGTATGGGCGCGTGGTACGGTTGCCCATGCCCGTACTACTGGTCGTTATCTTATCAGTGTGTTTACCTCAAACTTGATGTTTTGCTCGTGTATGTGGTATAGGCGGATAGTACGGTCCACTCCGTTCGTACCAGTGGTCGTTATGGCCTATGTGTCCATCAGCAAAAATCGAAGTTCGCATTTTCTGGCGCCGCGATGTGGTACGGTCGCCTATGGTCATACCAGTTCTCGTTAAGATCACAATAAGCTTAAAAAACTTAAAGAATTAAGTTTGTAACTTCGCGCGCCTTTGCACAACTTAGCAACAACAGAATGACAGCAAATAATCATTACCTTATGGCCACATGTTAGCAAATATAATAGATTGGGGATTACCTTGTTTTCTTCTGCTCTCTTCAGTGGACCTTCTTGAACACTCTTTATTAAAAACAAAACTAACACAAGATTAAAAACTTTATTTCACATGGGTTGCCTCCAATGAAGCGGTTCTAGTTAAGGTCAATTTGCTTGACCAAGATGGTGATTATTTAGGCTTTGCAAGTGGGACACCCGCTCCAAGGTAATTAGCTTTTAAAGTGATTATACCATCGTCATCATTAGGCTTGACCGTCTTCTTCCTAGGGAAGTGGACTATAAAAGGATCTCTAGATGGTAGCCCTATTCTCACATTTCCTTCATGTAAATTGATCAAAGCTTTGATAGTTCTTAGGAATTGCCTACCTAAAATTGTAGGTGCTATGGGATCTTCAGGCATGTCCACTATAACAAGATCAATAAGAGTTGCACATCTTTTAATTTCAACAACTATATTTTCTTTTATCCTAGCTGGTTGTTTATAGGTTGAATCAATAAGATGGAATATCATTTCAGTAGTCGGAAATGGCCCTAAGTTTATCTGATCAAATAAGCTCTTGGTAACTATTGAGACACTTGCCCCAATATCGCAATGAGCAGCTATCTTATTAACCCCAATTTTAATTTTAATAGTGGGCTCAAACATATCATCTAGCTTAGCCAGAAGCTTATCAGCTAGTTTCTTATACTCCATTTCTAGTGCACGAACTTTAGATGCTACTTCTTTATAAATTGTTCGTATGTGGCATCGGTACCTTGTTCTATCTCGGGATTCTTGACGGTGATCATCTTCATCAAATCTTCCACGGTATTATCCGGTGATGCGCATTGCTATAATCTTGATCTTCATGCTTCTCATCTTTATTTTCTTCCCTCATCATCTTGAGGTCTTTCACCAGGTTTGGCTCGGGCTTTCTAGCATATTTTACAAGTATAAGGGATTGGTTCTTAGCTACTTTGCCCAATTGTGCCTCCACGGTCTTGGTTATTTCTTATAAAGCATGCACATCATTTCTAACTACAATGGCCTGGTTAGATAATTTTCTAGTACTAGTCTCATGGTTCTCCATTATTTTGTTAAGCATATTATTTTGCTCGGCTTGAGCTTGCACGAAAGTTCTAATAGTATTTTCAAGAGAGAGATTGCCAGGATTAGCTCCACTATGGTTATCATAATAGTTATTATAAAGAGCACCTACAAGATTAGAATATTGCTTTTCAAAGTTTGAGCCAAAATTTTGACTCTTCCAAGAAGGATTATAAGGATTACGAGCTATAAAATTAACTTCATTAGAATCGGTAGCGATAGCATTAATTTGGGTTTCTTCCTTACCCCTCACAATATTAAGTAATCATCTACCTTTGTCGGAAGCTCTTCATTATGTTCCTCGGTGATGGAATTCACCCTTTATGATGATCTTTGTACATGCCATTGGGCATGCTTGTTTTGCATATCATCAAGTAACTTCTTTACAACACTCACTTGCTTTCCCATCATGGTTCCTCTTGATGTGGTATCTAATCCATTATTCGGTTAAGACCATTATAAAATAAATGTAATATAATCCATTATTTCATCCCATGACTAGGAGAGTTCATTACGGCTTCTTTCAGCCTTTCATAAGCAAGCACTAGTGGCTTGCGGTCTTCTTGTCTAAAGCGTGTAATGCTGGACCTTAGAAGTATAGTCTTAGCTGGAGGGAAAAATTTAGTCATAAAAATATTAGTGCATTCCTCCCAAGATTTAATAGTCCTATGGTTCATAATAATGCAGACATGATCGAGACCCCTCTCAGATCAATAATCAGAAGCGGGACCTGGAGATCCATACAGACTCCTACATATTCTACGATGACTTCTGTGATCGTGAGAACCTTTAATGCTAGTATCTAAATCCCTTTGTCTCCATACCTAGTTTGATCTCGTTACCGGCGTGTACTCTTTTCTCGTTCCCGTGATATAAGATCATAGTGATCTTACCGCTTGCTAACCAATGTGTTATCACCGAGAGGGCCCAAAGTATATCTAGCCGTCATCGGGATGGACAAATCCCACTCTTGATCCATGAGTCTCTACATAACACTTTCGTAGCACTGAACCCACCTTTATAATCACCCTTTCATGGTGTGACGTTTGATGTTATCAAGATACTCTTCCAATGTTAGTGATTAACATGATCTCATGGTCTAAGGACTAGGATTACTTTGTTAGATGTTATATCAATATAAACACAATGACTTTGATCATAATTCTATACTTCGGATGAATGTTCATCACATCATTCCACTAATGTTGTGACCTTGTTATTAACAACATCCAATGTCCATGATCAAGAAACCTTGATCATCTTGTTAATCAACGAGGTAGTTTATAAGAGAGGCATAACTAGGAACTTTCCTTTTGTTTATTAAACAGACATGTATTAACGTTTCCAATTAATACAATTATAGCATGTAAAATAAACATATATCGTATACTTGGAATATGTATAATAACAACTTTATTATTGCCTCTCAGGGCATATTCCCTTCAGTCTCCCACATGCACTAGAGACAATAATCTAGTTACATGGTGATAAATCTAACACCCATGGAGTTCTGGTGTTGATCATGTTTTTCTCCAGGGAGAGTTTTAGTCAACGGATCTGCTACATTGAGATTCGTATGTACTTTACAAATCTTTATATCTCCATCCTTGACATGCTCATGGATGTAGTGAAACCGGCGCTTAATATGTTTGGAATTATTTTGAGACCTTGGTTCCTTTGCGTTGGCTATGGCTCCATTGTTGTCACAATAGATCACCATTGGATCCAACGCACTAGGAACCACACCCAGTCCGGTAATGAACTCCATCATCCGAACTACTTCCTGTACTGCTTCTAAAGCAGATATATATTCCGCCTCCATTGTTGACCTTGTTACCACGGGTTGTTTGGAGCTCCTCCAACTAACTTCTGCTCCGTTCATGAGAAATACGTATCCGGATTGAGACATAGAGTCATCCGGATCAGTGTCAAAGCTAGCGTCGACACAATAATTAGCGACCAACTCTTCTTCTCCTCCGTATACAAGAAACATTTCCTTAGTTCTTCTCAAGTACTTAAGGGTATTCTTGACCGCTATCCAGTGTTCCAAACTTGGATCAGATAGGTACCTACTAGTCAAACTAATAACATGTGCCACATCCTGTCTTGTACATAGCATGGCGTACATTATAGAGCATATGGCTGAAGCAGAGGGGACCTTATCCATTATCTCTCTTTCTTCCGCCGTAGCCGAACTTTGAGTCTTACTCAATGTCTTGCCTTGCAACATAGGTAAGAACCCCTTCTTACTTTCATCCATTTTAAACTTCTTTAAAATCTTATCAAGGTATGTACTCTGAGATAGCCCTATTAGGCGTCTTCATCTATCTATATAGATCTTTATGCCTAATATATATGACGCTTCACCAAGGTCTTTCATAGAAAATTTTATGTTTAGATAACTTTTAACACTGTTTAAAAGACCTATATCATTTCCAATCAATAATATGTCATCCACATATAATATCAGAAATGCCACATTGCTCCCACTCACTTTCTTGTAAATACAAGCCTCTCCATAAGTTTGGACAAATTCAAACTCTTTGATCACCTCATCAAAGCGGAGATTCCAACTTCGTGATGCTTGCTTCAGTCCATAGATGGATCGCTGAAGCTTGCACACCTTGTTAGCATCCTTAGGATCAACAAAACCCTTTGGTTGTATCATATACAACTCTTCTTCAACGTTACCATTGAGGAACGCAGTTTTGACATCCATCTACCATATTTCATAATCGAAATATGCAGTAATTGCTAACATAATCCTAACTGATTTTAGCATCACTATGGGAGAGAGTGTCTCATCGTAGTCAACTCCTTGAATTTGTTTAAACCCTTTTGCGACAAGTCGAGCCTTATAGACGTTTACATTACCATCAGCATCAGTTTTTCTTTTGAAAATCCATTTATTCTCAACGGCCTTTCGGTCGTGAGCTAAGTCCACGAAGGTCTAAACCTGGTTTTCGTACATGGATTCCATCTCGGATTTCATGGCTTCTAGCCATTTATTCGAATTCAGGCTCATCATCGCTTCTTCATATGTCGCAGGGACATCCATTTCATCAACCATGAAATTCACAACAGGATTCCCATACAGCTCAGGAGCTGCACGTGTCCTGCTTGACCTATTACGTTCGGTAGTGTCCTCTTTCAGAGTTTCATGATCATTATCATTAGTTCCTTCTTCCTTTGGTGAATTCAACTCCGGAAAAACTTCTAGCGCTGTGCTACTCGCCATTCCATGAAGAGAAGGTTCATTAACCTCTGCGAGTTCTACCTTTTGATTACTCACACCTTTCACGAGAAACTCTTTCTCTAGAAAGGATCCATTCTTGGCAACGAAAACCTTGCCCTCGGATCTGTGATAGAAGGAATACCCAATTGTTTCTTTAGGGTATCCTATGAAGACGCATTTTTCCGCTTTGGGATCAAGTTTATCAGGCTGAAGTTTCTTCACATAAACAGTGCATCCCCAAACTTTAAGAAATGATAGCTTAGGTTTGTTTCCAAACCATAATTCACACGGTGTCATTTCAATGGATTTAGACGGTGTCCGATTTAAAGTGAATGCAGCGGTTTCCAGGGCATAACTGCAAAATGACAGTGGTAAGTCAGTCAGAGACATCATAGATTGAACCATATCCAATAGAGTATGATTACGATGTTCTGACACACCATTATGTTGTGGTGTTCCGATAGGCGTGAGTTGTGAAACTATTCCACACTCTTTCATGTGTGTGCTAAACTCGTAACTTAGATACTCACCTATAACACCCTCATATCAGCCCTATGCAAGTTTTAGCCCTTTCCGCCAAACCCGCATAGAAACGATTCAAGGGCGCCCACCAGGCACTTTCGTGTGGGTGGAAAACGAAGTAATACCATTACACAACAGTCCTCGATGGGACCCACAGAACAGATATATATACAACTGCGACTCAACGAGTCAAGAATACAGATATACAATACAAAGTTCCAAATCACCTTGAAAACGATACAACGTCCGAATACGGACAAGATGCAAATGGGGCTAAGAGCCCTGAAGAATAACCAATGGCGTCCATAACCCTGCCCAGGCCAAGCCGGAAGGGTAACCCTGCTAACGACGTCGATCTCAAACCTGCTAAAACAAAAGGGGTGCCGACAAAGGGCAAAGGAAAAAGAGGAGCGTCAGTACTAAGGCCAGTACACGGCGAGGCTAGAATCCAGCGGCTCTCGCCTACATAGGTATGGTGGACTGAAGTGGCAGCGCAACATGCACTAAACAACCTACAAAGACGCGGTACAACTGTCGGCTATTAGAGAGAGCTAAAAAAGACCTATTCGGATCCAAACTTATACTAACACCAATCATACCCATCCTGGTATTCCCCCACGAGACCAAACGAGGAAGTCAAACCAAGGAACTCACACAGTTGGCAGTTTTATTCATTCCATTATAGTTGCAGCACTTACTAGTCAAATATAGATATCATGAGACATCCTGAAGCGTAAGTAGTGGGCAGTTTTAATTTACCATTCCTTGGTACTTGGAACATTTACTAGTCAGATATAACTGTCCTGAGGAATCCCAAAAGCAGTTGTTGGCACTTTTATCACATTCCATTGGAGTTGCAATACTTACTAGGAAGGTATAGTATGACACAGATCACCATAGATCCACCAGTTGTTGGCATTTTTAGTATCCATTCCATTGTAGTGAAGTTGATTACTAGTCACATATTAAGTCAAATTTATAACACTACTTTAGTTATTCTTGTCTATGATGGAGATACTATGGTCCAAGTCGTCCATAACCGCGGACACGGCTTTCAGAAAGATTTACCCTACAGGTGTGCACAAATAGCAACACACACACGATCAACCTCGGAAAAACCAACTCAAACCCAACGAGGCTTTCACGACAAAGCAATCACAGGATTCATAAAATATTTCAGGGGGCCACCCCACTAAGCTACCCGCGACGAAGTTGGCCGCCTCCGAGACGGACCCAGGGTTTGTGTGGACGGCGGTAAACGACTGGGAAACCGAAAGTGTGACTGGGCTTGTCGATACAGCGAAAACGTGTCACAATCCAAAACAGTACAGGTGCTCCACGCACAATCGTAAATAAAGTAGTAAAGCATGGCATAGGTACAGGATAGTAATAAAACCCCAAAATAGTTTGTGGCCCCAAGAAATAAGAAATGAATCATGCTCTGGCTAAGAGGGACTCATAGACTCCCCTGGATGTGGATAGTGTGAATAGTCAAGGAACATGTATCAAGTACTCGGGGTCCTACGGGACACAAGTGGACATAAAAACCAAATAGCATATATTGCCCACCGGTGCCTCTTTCATCGTAAACATCTGCCAGTGTTCCAACAACTGTGGTACTTGACAACACGAGATCGCACCTGAGAAAGCAACTACGACTCGCAAGGCCAGCTATCTACCAAACACAGGTAATAGGAGGTGTCCAAGGCAATATAGAGGCTGCACGGGATATAACCGGTGTACGGAACTAAAGCATCACGACACGGATAGCAATAGATCAACAGGAGGAAATAAAGACTATAAATGCAAAATAGGTAGAAAGGGGGAGATTGCTCGCCTAGGAAACACTGTCGAAGGATCATATCCGGAGAACTTGCTGATACTCGCATCAACTCAACGGCCTAATCCGCGGAGAACAGAACACTAAAAGAAACACCGGATGCAATATTTAATACTACGGCAGAAGAATCGGCATGATTATGATATGATGTAGATGCGGTGCAATTAGGCAGTATTAAGCGGAACCGGTGTCCCGACAATTAATGAGATAGTTCATGTTGTTTAGATACCCCATCATTTAAATGTTATATTAACATGGCAAAACATGGCATCGGTTCTCTACACAAATTTAAATGGAGCCAATATAAGACTAGAAAAGCCCACATATAGACTCCATATTTAATTTAGGTGAATCGACTATTTAACCTAACCCCCTAGATGACATGCATGCAAGAATGATGATTTAATTATGCGACATGTATATGTCATATTATAAAAATCGAGGCTTATGGTCACACATATGGGTTCGGAAGTTCTTGGGTTCCGGGGGTCCGGGGTCCGGTCTCAGGGTTCAGGGAAGCGAGGTTCAGACTCCGGGGTTCAGAGTCTTCGGATCTGTGAAGGAGATCATGGCGTTCAGAGGAGAAGATCTTGGCGTGCCGAGTCTTGGTCTTCGGATCTAGGAAGGAGGTCTTAAGGTTTTCCGTGAAGGCGATCTTGACGCTCGGTGCCCGTGAAGTAGATCTTGTTGTTCAGTGTGGATCTTGTCGATTCCATGTCGACGGCCTTGGCACTCCGGACCAGTCTTCAGGTCCATGAAGGCGTTCTCGGGTCCGGGGTTCTTCGGCTCCAGGAAGAAGATCTTGTCGAACCGACACCATCACCTCCGATCTCCGGTTGGAGTCTTGTCGTCCGTCTTTTGTCGGTGGCGAACTTGACCGATGGTCTTCGGGTCCGGGGAAGAAGGTCTTGAGGGTCAATGTCGAAGAAGGACTCGGGGTTGCCGAACTCCATCTCAACCATCATCGCGGTATCGGTCGATGGAACGGAAGTAGATCCTGACGTCCATGGCACGGTATCGAATAGGTGGAGATCTTGTCGGTGAGACAGTCTTGGCATCTTAACCTCGCTCGGGATATGGTTACTTTTTTGGTCTTGGACAACAAGCGTTTCCACCGAATCACCATATTTTCCCACGGAGGATCGGGCAAAATCAGCTCTCCAAAACGAACATAGACACAAGCACCACGGATACTACTTGTGCACCAGTGCTCGGCACGCGAGGTCGTCGAGGACAACTAGAGGTGGCCTGGAATTGTATAGACGTCGTGGCCGTCCTTGCCGCGTGGGACGAGGACAAGGCGGAGGGCACCCTCGGCGGCGGACCGAGGCGAGGCGGATGTCTGGCGACGCGGAGACGAAAGCGAGCACGAGTGCTGGGGCTTGACGCAGTTGTGGACGGAGGAAGGCACAGGGGACCTCACCGTCAAGGAGCGTGGCCGGCGGCGGTTGGAGCAGAGGCCAGAGCCCGCAAGAGAGGGGACTCCAGGAGGAGGACAGACCCTGGCAGCGGCGATCGGATGCGGGCTTGAGGCGGTAGGGGCTCCTGGCATCGGTGACGATGGTGATGCAGGGAGGTGACGAGCGGAGGCTGCTTGGCTCCAGCGAGGCGGCGGGGTAAGGATCTGCGCGGGCTCAAGGTCGCGGGGAAGATGGGGCCCCTACGGCGTTGCAGGCAGAGCTTCGGGGCCGAGCGAGGGCGAGGCGGACAGGTGGGGCCAGGCTCCGGGGTGTCGGTGGGGTCCTGGAGGTAGGCGAGGTGCCGCTCGGTGCGGACGACGGCAGAGCTCCGGTTCTTGGCGGCGGAGGCGGCCATGTGCGGGTCGGGGACGACGGGAACCGCGACAGGATGCGGTGAGCCGGGTGAGGCGGCCAGCGAACGTGGCTGTGGTACCCGCGTCACGGTGTAGAGGCAAGAGCAGGGAGAGGATCACGTGGTGGGGATTGAGGCAGGACAGGGGGTCGCAGGGACGTGTGTGCGTGACGCTGAGTGGGTGTGGCTGGGTACCGGTAGGTGGGGGTTTCGTGCGTGGTTGTGGCATCCCGCTAAAACCACTACTAGAAAATCGCTATGTTTTTTTTGTGCATTGCATCATCATGACCGCATGCTCATGTCATCATGCCTCATTGCATTTGAGCATCGTCATCATCTTGCATGGTTTGTTTAAAAACTATTTCGAAAGTCTGGTTTTATTTTCTAGACGCCCGTCTTTATTTCAAATCCAAAACCCGAGTCTCCGGAATATTTTGTTTCGTCCACCAACGGATTTCAAAAGCCCCGTCTTAAATAAACAAAATTTATATTATTTTTATAGGAGGCGGCCAGCCAGGCACGAAAGCCTAGCCGGCGACCTCCAAATTAAAACCCTAATCTGTCTAACCCCAAACCCTTTTCTACCCAAATCTAATCTACCCAGCCCCCTCCACCTCACCTCACCCTATTACAATGCGCCACATCACCCTGGCCCAATCTCCACCCACTTACCCGCTGCCACCTCGCCCCCCACCACCTACCGCCACCTGCACAGCCCCCCACCCCAACCGAACCCTCTCTCTCTCCTGGACCCATCACACCCCGCGCGGACACGCATCCCGTGTCCCGTACGCCACCGATCCCCGCGCCAGCCCATCCCCACCTATCCCCCACCCCGTCACGCACCACCCCGATCCACGCACCCGGTCCCACCACCTGCCCAAATCCCACCGCCGCCTGGCTCCTCTCTCATCCTCCCGCACGCCTCACCATCGCTCCACCCCACGCCTCCCCTTCTCTGCCTCCGCGCGCCTGCCGCCGCTCTCCTCTGCTCCGACAAGCCCGGCCAGCCCGAGCCCCGGCCCTCTCTCTCTCCTACTCGCCCGCTGCGCCGCCCGCGACCAGCCCCGCCATCGACCACTCCGCCTCTTCCCCGAGCTCATCCTCGCCGCCGCCAGGGGTCCCTCTCCCTTCCTCGTCGTCCCGGGCGCTACCTTCCTCATCGCCCCACTGCCCTCTGCACACCACCAACCGTCACGCTCACCTTCCCTGAGCCCGCGTGGCCATCATCTCCTCTCTGGCCGGCCCTCCCACGAGCTCCCCGCTGCCTCTCGTGTGCGCCGAGCCTACCCCACCTTCCTCTCTCTCTCGCACCGCACCATCCCACTCCTCCCCGCCCTTCTCCGCATGGCCGCCGCCACGAGCCTGTCGTTGCCCCGCCTTGTTCGGCCCGGCAACCACCGCCCCGCCACCAGATGCGCCGCCGCCTCTCCTCTGTCTCCGGCCTTCCTCGGCATCTCCCGGCCGTCGCCGTTCTCCTCTAGCGCCGCCCTCCGCCGGAGTCGCCCCGGCAGCGCCGTCCGCGCCCTTCCCCGGCGCCCCTTCGCCGATCCATCTGCAAGCCTTACGGCCGAGCTGCCGCCACCTTGTCACGGGCCGTCGTCGACCTCCTCCGCGCGTGTGTGGTGTTGTTTTTCCCCGTGCGTGTCTGCGTGTTCATGACCAGCTCGAGGCAAGTGCTCTGTTTGTGGCTCCCTGGTGACAAGATGTGGTTGTTCTGAGGCGGTTGTGCAAGATCCCCCATGCGACAAGGCCGACAAGAACGATTTAAGTTCTTCTCGACTTGTGGTATGCCAAGTTCTACACCGGAGGTCTCCGGAACTGGAACCGAGTTCGCCTTCGGCACTCGAGCCCGATCACCAAAGTGCTCCATCTCAGCCGAAAAGACCATCGCCAGGAACACGAAGCAGCCCCAGAGTACCACTCCAAGGCCACCGACAAGATCTTCGGCATGTGTCGCCATACTCGAAGCCACTTCGCAGACCCGAAGACCACACATGCGACAAGTACTTCTTCCCCGGACCCGAAGACCATCGGTCAAGTTCGCCACCGACAAAAGACGGACGACAAGACTCCAACCGGAGATCGGAGGTGATGGTGTCGATTCGGCAAGATCTACCTCTCGTTTTCTGAAGATCGAGTCTGCCAAGTCCAAACTCGATCCCTGTCGAACCCCGAGCCCCCGGAACCCCAAGATCTGCCGAACCCAGATGTGTGAACCTTTTCCGAGCCTCTATTCTATAAATGCTATATATAAAACCTGTTGCATAATAATTGTTCATCTCGCATGCATATCATAAACATGCTGGATCTTCTGCCGTAGTAATAAATATTACATCTGATGTTTCTTCTACTGTTTGCTTCTTCGCGGACTAGGCCGATGAGTTGATGCGAGTATCGACAAGTTCTCCGGTTATGATCCTTCGGCAGTGTTTCCCAGGCGAGCATTCTCCCCCTTTCTACCTATTTTGCATTTCTAGTCTTTATTTCCTCCTGTTGATCTATTGCTATCTGTGTCGCGATGCTTTAGTTTCCGAACACCAGTTATATCTCGTGCAACCTCTATATTGCCTTGGACACCTCCTATTACCTGTGTCTGGTAGATAGCTGGCCTTGCGAGTCGTAGTTGCTTGCTCAGGTGCGATCTCGTGTTGTCAAGTACCACAGTTGTGGGAAGGATGGCTGATGCTTAACGGTGGAGATGCTTAATGGTGGAGATGATCATGACTTTAAATACAATGATTAAAATGCTAGATATAACTAATGCAGAGGCATCGGTGGGCAATAGATGTTATTTGGTTCTTCCACGCTCACATGTGTCTCGTAGGACCCCGAGTACTTGATACCTGTTCCTTGACTATTCGCACTATCCACATCCGAGAGGCCTTATGGACCCCCCTGAGCCAGAGCTTGATTCATTTCTATTTCTTGGGGCCACAAGTAGTTTGGGGCTTTATTACTATCCTGTACTTATGCCATGTTACTGCTTTATTTACGATTGTGCGTGGAGTACCTATACTGTTTAGGATCGTGACACGTTTTCGCTGTATCGACAAGCCCAGTCACACTTTCGGGTTCCCAGTCGTTTACAGCCGTCCACACAAACCCTGGGTCCGTTCCGGAGCCGGCCAACTTCGTTGCGGGTAGCTTAGTGGGGTGGCCCCCTGAAATATATCTGAATCCTGTTATCGCTTTGTCATGAATGCCTCATTGGGTTTTGAGTTGGTTTTTCCGAGGATGATCAAGTGTGTGTTGCTATTTGTGCACCCCTGTAGGGTAAAACTTTCTGAAAGCCGTGTCCGCGGTTATGGACGACGTGGAGCACAGTATCTTGATCATAGACAAGCATAACTAAAGTAGTGCTATAAATTTGACTTAATATGTGACTAGTAATCAGATGCGGATGGATATTAAAAATGCCAACAACTGGTGGATCTGGGTTGTTTCGTGACATGCTGTACCGGCCTAGTAAGTATTGCAACTCCAACGAAATGTGATAAAGTGTCAACAACTGTTGGGTTTTGGATTCCTCAAGACAATTATATCTGACTAGTAAATGTCCCAACTACAATGGAATGGTGATTAAAACTGTCCACTACTTATGCTATCAGGACGGCCCACGCTATCTATATCTGACTAGTAAGTGCTTCAATTATAATGGAATGAATAAAACTGCCAACTATGAGAGCTCCTTAGTCTGACTTCCTCGTTTGGTCTCAAGGTGGGGGGGGGAAATACCAGGATGGGTTTGTTTGGTGTTAGCTTCAGGTTGGATCCGAATAGGTCTTTCTTACCCCTCTCTCACAGCCGCCAGTGATACCGAGTCTCTATCGGTTGTTTAGTGCCGCTGCGCTACCGCTTCAGCCCACCATACCTATGTAGGCGAGAGCCGCCGAATTCTAGCCTCGCCGTATACTGGCCTCAGTACTGACGCTCCTCTTTTTCCCGTTGCCCTTTGTCGGCACCCCTTTTGTTTTAGCAGGTTTGACGTTGTTAGCAGGGTTACCCTTCCGGCTTGGCGTGGGCAGGGTTATGGACGCCATTGGTTATTCTTCAGGGCTCTTAGCCCCATTTGCATCTTGTCCGTAGTCGGACAATGTATCGTTTTCAAGGTGATTTGGATCTTTGTATATTATCTCTGTATTCTAGACTCATGGAGTCGCTGATGTATACATATGTTCTGTTGGTCCCATCGAGGACTGTTGTGTAATGGTATTACTTTGTTTTACACCCGCACGAAAGTGCCTGGTGGGCGTCCTTGAATCGTTTCTATGCGGGTTTGGAGGAAAGGGCTAAAACTTGCATAGGGCCGATTTGAGGGTGTTACAGAGTGGTATCAGAGCTCAGCAGTTGCGATACCCCACAAGTCTAGCCTGTATGATAACCTAGCTAACGGCCGATGTAGAGTGTCAAAACTATTTTGCAAAATCAGTTGGATAGATCTGATTACGTATGTTTTACTCCTTACCCCTCTGTTGTTCTCCTCTTACCTCTGTGTGTTTGAATCTGCTCTCTTATCTTTTCTTCGAGTCCAGGAATTCTCGTGGTTGGGTTTCCGTCGTACCTTCAGGGTTTCGTTTCCTCCTTTGGTAACGGTGCTTCTACATCCGGTCTTCGTGCTATCTGAGTGATCCTTTATCTGTGGTACCATTCTTTGTTCCTCGTTTTGCTTTCCGGTGTTTTCCGACGCGACAATATCCTCTATGCCAGATCCGATGTAGAGTCTACTTCCGTCCTTTGTTTCCGACCCCCGTTTGTCGAGATCTTCAGTCTAATTCTGAGAGTTGGTTGCATAATTCTCCTGTTCATGTGCAGAGTAATGGTTTGAGTGCGTGATGGACTGATCACCATCCGACTACTCTTATCATTCGCTCTCGTACATTGAACCGGTGGATCAAGCAATTATACTCAGTCCCCGGAAGTTAGAGGTGTCTTTATCTTCTGATGCCTCTACCTTCGTCCTTGTTTCTCTGGAGTGTTCTCTCGATGATCACGGACAACGACCTCTTGTTAGTGGTGTCGCGAGGATCTACAAGAAGCAAGAAGATTCAGATCTCCGACCTTCTTCCCGGTACCATGAGGCGGATCTCGAGGGCGAGATCCCTTGTTAGTGGTGTCAAATTGTGGCATCCCGCTAAAACCACTACTAGAAAATCGCTGTATTTTTTTTGTGCATTGCATCATCATGACCGCATGCTCATGTCATCATGCCACATTGCATTTGAGCATCGTCATCATCTTGCATGGTTTGTTTAAAAACTATTTCGAAAGTCTGGTTTTAATTTCTAGACGCCCGTCTTTATTTCAAATCCAAAACCCGAGTCTCCGGAATATTTTGTTTGGTCCACCAACGGATTTCAAAAGCCCCGTTTTAAATAAAGAAAATTTATATTATTTTTATAGGAGGCAGCCAGCCAAGCCCGAAAGCCTAGCCGGCCACCTCCAAATTAAAACCCTAATCTGTCTAACCCCAAACCCTTTTCTACCCAAATCTAATCTACCCAGCCCCCTCCACCTCACCTCCCCTATTACAACGCGCCACATCACCCTGGCCCAATTTCCACCCACTCACCCGCTGCCACCTCGCCCCCCAACACCTACCGCCACCTGCACAGCCCCCCACCCCAACCGAACCCTCTCCCCACCTGGTCAACCGACCGGCCCGGCCTGGCCTTTTCCCCTCCACCTGGCCCAGCCGCCACATCACCCCAACCAACCCCAGCTCGCCATCTCAGCCGTCTGGTCGCCACCTCCCCCTCTCTCTCTCCTGGACCCATCCCACCCCGCGCGGACACGCATCCCGTGTCACGTACGCCACCGATCCCCGCGCCAGCCCGTCCCCACCTATCCCCCACCCCGTCACGCACCACCCCGATCCCCGCGCCCGGTCCCACCACCTGCCCAAATCCCACCGCCGCCTGGCTCCTCTCTCATCATCCAGGACGCCTCACCATCGCTCCACCCCACGCCTCCCCTTCTTTGCCTCCGCGCGCCTGCCGCCGCTCTCCTCCGCTCCGACGAGCCCGGCCAGCCCGAGCCCCGGCCCTCTCTCTCCTGCTCGCCCGCTACGCCGCCCGCGACCAGCCCCACCGTCGAGCACCCCGCCTCTTCCCTGAGCTCATCCTTGCCGCGGCCAGGGGTCGCTCTCCCTTCCTCGCCGCCCCGGGCGCTTCCTTCCTCATCGCCCCGCTGCCCTCTGCACACCACCAACCGCCGCGCTCGCCTTCCCCGAGCCCGCGTGGCCGTCATCTCCTCTCCGGCCGGCCCTCCCACGAGCTCCCCGCCGCCTCTCGCGTGCGCCGAGCCTCCCCCACCATCCTCTCTCTCTCTCGCACCGCACCATCCCGCTCCTCCCCGCCCTTCTCTGCATGACCGCCGCCATGAGCCTGTCACTGCCCCGCCTTGTTCGGCCTGGCAACCACCGCCCCGCCACCAGATGCGCCGCTGCCTCTCCTCTGTCTCCGGCCTTCCTCGGCATCTCCCGGCAGTCGCCGTTCTCCTCTAGCGCCGGCCTCCGCCGGAGTCGCCCCGGCAGCGCCGTCCGCGCCCTTCCCGGCGCCCCTTCGCCTTTGCTTCCAACCTCCATCTTCGCCGATCCATCTGCAAGTCTTGTGGCCGAGCTGCCGCCACCTTGTCACGGGCCGTCGTCGACCTCCTCCGCGCGTGTGTGGTGTTGTTTTTCCCCGTGCGTGTCTGCGTGTTCATGACCAGCTCGAGGCAAGTGCTCTGTTTGTGGCTCCCTGGTGACAAGATGTGGTTGTTTTGAGGCGGTTGTGCAAGATCCCCCATGCGACAAGGCCGACAAGAACGATTTAAGTTCTTCTCGACTTGTGGTACGCCAAGTTCTACACCGGAGTTCGCCTTCGGCAATCGAGCCCGATCACCAAAGTGCTCCATCTCAGCCGAAAAGACCATCGCCAGGAACACGAAGCAGCCCCAGAGTACCACTCCAAGGCCACCGACAAGATCTTCGGCATGCGTCGCCATACTCGAAGCCACTTCGCGGACCCGAAGACCACACATGCGACAAGTACTCCTTCCCGGATGCGATGCCCGAGAACCCGAACGCCAAGGTCGCCTACACGGTACGACAAGTACTTCATCCCGAACGCCATGACTGTCGACATGACCCGAAGACCGCGGATGCGACAAGATCTACCTCTCGTTTTCTGAAGACCGAGTCCGCCAAGTCCAAAGTCAATCCCTGTCGAACCCCGAGGCCCCGGAACCCCACGATCTGCCGAACCCAGATGTGTGAACCTTTTCTGAGCCTCTATTTTATAAATACTATATATAAAACCTGTTGCATAATAATTGTTCATCTCGCATGCATATCATAAACATGCCAGATCTTCTGTCGTAGTAATAAATATTGCATCCGGTGTTTCTTCTAGTGTTTGCTTCTTCGCGGATGAGGCCGATGAGTTGATGCGAGTATCGACAAGTTCTCCAGTTATGATCCTTCGGCAGTGTTTCCCAGGCGAGCATTCTCCCCCTTTCTACCTATTTTGCATTTCTAGTCTTTATTTCCTCCTGTTGATCTATTGCTATCTGTGTCGCGAATCTTTAGTTTCCGAACACCAGTTATATCCCGTGCAGCCTCTATATTGCCTTGGACACCTCCTATTACCTGTGTTTGGTAGATAGCTGGCCTTGCGAGTCGTAGTTGCTTGCTCAGGTGCGATCTCGTGTTGTCAAGTATCACAGTTGTTGGAAGGATGGCTGATGCTTAACGGTGGAGATGCTTAATGGTAGAGATGATCATGACTTTAAATACAACGATTAAAAAGCTAGATATAACTAATGCAGAGGCATCGGTGGGCAATAGATGTTATTTGGTTCTTCCACGCTCACTTGTGTCCCGTAGGACCACGAGTACTTTATACCTGTTCCTTGACTATTCGCACTATCCACATCCGGGAGGCCTTATGGACCCCCCTGAGCCAGAGCTTGATTCATTTCTATTTCTTGGGGCCACAAGTAGTTTGGGGCTTTATTACTATCCTGTACTTATGCCATGTTACTACTTTATTTACAATTGTGCGTGGAGCACCTGTACTGTTTAGGATCGTGACATGTTTTCGCTGTATCGACATGCCCAGTCACACTTTCGGGTTCCCAGTCGTTTACAGCAGTCCACACAAACCTTGGGTCCGTTCCAGTGCCGGCCAACTTCGTTGCGGGTAGCTTAGTGGGGTGGCCCCCTGAAATATATCTGAATCCCGTGATCGCTTTGTCGTGAATGCCTCGTTGGGTTTTGAGTTGGTTTTTCCGAGGTTGATAGAGTGTGTGTTGTTATTTGTGCACCCCTGCAGTGTAAAACTTTCTGAAAGTCGTGTCCGGGGTTATGGACAACTTGGAGCACAGTATCTCGATCATAGACAAGCATAACTAAAGTAGTGCTATAAATTTGACTTAATATGTGACTAGTAATCAGATGCAACTATAACGGAATGGATATTAAAAATGCCAACAACTGGTGGATCTGGGTTTTTTCGTGACATGCTGTACCGGCCTAGTAAGTATTGCAACTCCAACGAAATGTGATAAAAGTGTCAACAACTGTTGGGTTTGGGATTCCAAAGGACAATTATATCTGACTAGTAAATGTCCCAACTACGATGGAATGGTGATTAAAACTGCCCACTACTTATGCTATCAGGACGGCCCACGCTATCTATATCTGACTAGTAAGTGCTTCAATTATAATGGAATGAATAAAACTGCCAACTGTGAGAGCTCCTTGGTCCGACTTCCTCGTTTGGTCTCGAGGGGGGGGGGGAAATACTAGGATGGGTTTGTTTGGTGTTAGCTTCAGGTTGGATCCGAATAGGTCTTTCTTACCCCTCTCTCATAGTCGCCAGTGATACCGAGTCTCTATAGGTTGTTTAGTGCCGCTGCGCTGCCGCTTCAGCCCACCATACCTATGTAGGCGAGAGCCGCCGAATTCTAGCCTCGCCGTGTACTGGCCTCAGTACTGACGCTCCTCTTTTTCCCTTTGCCCTTTGTCGGCACCCCTTTTTTTTAGCAGGTTTGACGTCGTTAGCAGGGTTACCCTTCCGGCTTGGCCTGGGCAGGGTTATGGACGCCATTGGTTATTCTTCAGGGCTCTTAGCCCCATTTGCATCTTGTCCGTAGTCAGACGCTCTATCGTTTTCAATGTGATTTGGATCTTTGTATATTATCTCTGTATTCTGGACTCATGGAGTCACTGATGTATATATGTTCTGTGGGTCCCATCGAGGACTGTTGTGTAGTGGTATTACTTCGTTTTCCACCTGCACGAAAGTGCCTGGTGGGCGTCCTTGAATTGTTTCTATGCGGGTTTGGCAGAAAGGGCTAAAACTTGCATAGGGCCGATTTGAGGGTGTTATAGTGGTGGGGCCAGGAGACGGGGCAGGTGACGTGAAGTGGCCTAGGGCGAAGTGGAGCGTGTCGAGAGGAGCGGGCAATGGTTGCGTGCAGGCTGCGCGTGGGCCCAGCGGGCGGTGTCGGTGCGGATCGGTCCATGGGGTGGGCGTCGTGTTACTGTGGCGGAGACAGAGAGCGGGGTCACACTGTCGCGAGGGTTGGCCATGTGGAGGCGTGATAGGGGGTGGTGCGTGTGCTGTGCGGTGCACCGCGGGTGGGTCGTGTGTACCGAAGGGCGGGTGCGTACACCAGGGAGGGTGGTGGCAACGGGGAGTAGATAGGATGAGGGTTAGGTAGATTTTTAGTATAGGGTTTGGTCTAAAGGGTAGGTGTGGGTTAGGGTTTGATCTGGAGGTGGCCTGCTGGGCTTTTGGGCCTAGCTGGCTGCCTCCCAAAACTAATACAAGTTTTATTTTATTTTTAAATAGACTTTTGTAAATAGTTTTTAGACAAATAAAAGGTCCGAGAAAGACCGCGGTTTTGATTTGAATAAAGACGGGGGATATTTTGGAAAACAAAACTAGGCTTTTAGATAATAGTTTTTGGCAAAACCATGCATGATGATGACGATGCTCAAATGCAAAGGGGTGATGACATGACCATGCGGTCATGATGATGCAATGCACAAAAACATAGCGATTTTCTAGTAGTGGTTTTACCGGGGTGCTACAATTCGACACCACTAACAATGGATCTCGCCCTCGAGATCCGCCTCATGGTACGGGGAACAAGACCGACAATCTAGGTCTTCTCGCTTCATGTATATCCCCACGACACCACTAACAAGGATTCTTTCTTCATCTTGGAATCGGCGACTCCGCCAACAAGAGGTCGTTGTCCGCGTTCGTCGAGAGAACACTCCGTAGAAACAAAGGTGAAGAAAGAGGTCACAAGGCTACCTCTAACTTCAGTGGAAGGAGTAAATCGCATAGATCCGCCAATTCAATGTGCAGAGCGAATGATAAGAGTAGTGGTACGGTCGCGACTCTCCGCACTCAAAACATTACTCTCTACATGAATAGTTGAATTATGCAATCAACTCTCGAAATCATACTGAAGATCTCAACAAGCGAGGTTCGGAAACAAAGGATTGATGCAGGGTCTGCACCGGATCTAGCGTAGTTGATGTCATCGCGTCAGAAAACACCGGAAGGCATGAGAACGAACAAAGAGAAGTCCAACAGATGAAGGATTCCTCAGATAGCATGAAGACCGGATGTAGAAACACTGTTGCCGAAGGGGGAAGCGAAACCCTGAAGGTACGATGGAAAACCCAACCACGAGAAATCCTAGACTCGAAGAAAAGATAAGAGAGCAGATTCAAAACACGCACAGGTAAGAGGAGAATAGCAGAGGGATAAGAAGTAAAATCAGACCTAATCAGATCTATCCAACCGATTTTGCAAAATAGTTTTGACACTCTAGATCGTCCATTAGCTAGGTTATCCTACAGGCTGGACCAGTGGGGTATCGCAATTGCTGAGCTCTGATACCACTCTGTAACACCCTCAAATCCCCCCTATGCAAGTTTTAGCCCTTTCCGCCAACCACGCATAGAAACGATTCAAGGGCACCCACCAGGCACTTTCGTGCGGGTGGAAAACAAAGTAATACCATTACACAACAGTCATCGATGGGACCCACAGAACAGATATATTTACAACTGCGACTCAACGAGTCAAGAATACAGATATATAATACAAAGATCCAAATCACCCTGAAAACAATACAATGTCCGAGTATGGACAAGATGCAAATGGGCTAAGAGCCCTGAAGAATAACCAATGGCGTCCATAACCCTTCCCAGGCCAAGCCGGAAGGGTAACCCGGCTAACGTTGTCGATCTCAAACCTGCTAAAACAAAAGGGGTGCCGACAAAGGTTAAAGGAAAAAGAGGAGCGTCAGTACTGAGGCCAGTACACGGCGAGGCTAGAATTCGGCGGCTCTCGCGTACATAGGTATGGTGGACTGAAGCGGCAGCACAGCATGCACTAAACAACCTAAAGAGACGCGATACAACTGGCGGCTATTAGAGAGAGATAAGAAAGACCTATTCGGATCCAACCTTATACTAACACCAATCATACCCATCCTGGTATTCCCCCTCGAGACCAAATGAGGAAGTCAAACCAAGGAACTCACACAGTTAGCAGTTTTATTCATTCCATTATAGTTGCAGCACTTACTAGTCAGATATAGATATCATGAGTCATCCTAAAGCATAAGTAGTGGGCAGTTTTAATTAACGATTCCGTGGTATTTGGAACATTTACTAGTCAGATATAACTGTCCTGAGGAATCCCAAAACCCAACAGTTGTTGGCACTTTTATCCCATTCCATTGGAGTTGCAATACTTACTAGGCAGGTATAGTATGACATAGATCACCACAGATCCACCAGTTGTTGGCATTTTTAGTATCCATTCCATTGTAGTGAAGATGATTACTAGTCACATATTAAGTCAAATTTATAACACTACTTTAGTTATGCTTGTCTAAGATCGAGATACTGTGCTCAAAGTCGTCCATAACCGCGGACACGGCTTTCAGAAATATTTACGCTGCAGGGGTGCACAAATAGCAACACACACACGATCAACCTCGGAAAAACAAACTCAAAACCCAACGAGGCTTTCACAACAAAGCAATCACAGGATTCATAAAATATTTCAGGGGGCCACCCCACTAAGCTACCCGCGACGAAGTTGGCCGGCTCCGAGACGGACCCAGGGTTTGTGTGGACAGCGGTAAACGACTGGGAACCCGAAAGTGTGACTGGGCTTATTGATACAGCGAAAACATTTCACGGTCCAAAACAGTACAGGTGCTCCATGCACAATCGTAAATAAAGCAGTAAAGCATGGCATAGGTACAGGATAGTAATAAAACCCCAAACTAGTTTGTGGCCCCAAGAAATAAGAAATGAATCAAGCTCTGGCTAAGGGGGATTCGTAGACTTTCCCGGATGTGGATATTGCGAATAGTCAAGGAACATGTATCAAGTACTCGGGGTCCTACGGGACACAAGTGGACATAAAAACCAAATCGCATATATTTCCCACCGGTGCCTCTTTCATTAGTTATCCCAACAATTTAATAGTTGTATTGGAAGTCATGATCAACTCCACTGTAAACATCAGCTAGCATTCCAACAACCGTGGTACTTGACAACACGAGATCGCACCTGAGAAAGCAACTACGACTCGCAAGGCCAGCTATCTACCAAACACAGGTAATAGGAGGTGTCCAAGGCAATATAGAGGCTGCACGGGATATAACTGGTGTACGGAACTAAAGCATCGCGACATGGATAGTAATAGATCAACAGGAGGAAATAAAGACTATAAATGCAAAATAGGTAGAAAGGGGGAGATTGCTCGCCTGGAAAACACTACCGAAGGATCATATCTGGAGACTTGCCGATACTCGGATCAACTCATCGGCCTAATCCGCGAAGAACAAAACACTAAAAGAAACACCGGATGGAATATTTAATACTACGGCAGAAGAATCGGCATGATTATGATATGATGCAGATGCGGTGCAATTAGGTAGTATTAAGCGGAACCGAGGTCCCGACAATTAATGAGATAGTTCATGTAGATTAGATACCCCATCATTTAAATGTTATATTAACATGGCAAAACATCGCATCAGTTCTCTACACAAATTTAAATGGAGCCAATATAAGACTAGAAAAGCCCACATATAGACTCCATATTTAATTTAGGTGAATCGACTATTTAACCCAACCCACCAGATGACATGCAAGAATGATGATTTAATTATGCGACAGGTATATGTCATATTATAAAAATAGAGGCTTAGGGTCACACATCTGGGTTCGGAAGATCTTGGGTTCCGGGGGTCCGGGGTCCGGACTCAGGGTTCAGGGAAGTGAGGTTCGGACTCTGGGGTTCAGAGTCTTCGGATCTGTGAAGGAAATCATGGCGTTCAGAGGAGAAGATCTTGGCGTGCCGAGTCTTGGTCTTCGGATCCAGGAAGGAGGTCTTGCGGTTTTCCGTGAAGGCGATCTTGATGCTCGGTGCCCCCGAAGTAGATCTTGTTGTTCCGTGTGGATTTTGTCGATTCCATGTCGACGGCCTTGGCGCTCCGGACTGGTCTTCGGATCCATGAAGGCGTTCTCGGGTCCAGGGTTCTTCGACTCCAGGAAGAAGATCTTGTCGAACCGACACCATCACCTCCGATCTCTGGTTGGAGTCTTGTCGTCCGTATTTTGTCGGTGGCGAACTTGACCGATGGTCTTCGGGTCCGGGGAAGAAGATCTTGAGGGTCCACGTCGAAGAAGGACTCGGGGTTGCCGAACTCCATCTCAACCATCATCCCGGCGTCGGTCGACGGAACAGAAGTAGATCCTAACGTCCATGGCATGGTATCGAATAGGTGGTAATCATGTCGGTGAGACGGTCTTGGCGTCTTAACCTCGCTCGGGATATGGTTCCTTTTCTGGTCTTGGATAGCAAGCGTTTCCACCGAATCACCATATTTTCCCACGGAGGATCGGGCAACATCAGCTCTCCCAAACGAACATAGACACATGCACTGCAGATACCAGTGCTCGGCACGCGAGGTCGTCGAGGACAACTTGAGGCGGTCTGGCGTTGTACAGAGGCCGAGGCCGTCCGCGCCACGCAGGACGAGGACAAGGTGGAGGGCGCCCTCGAAGGCAGACCGAGGTGAGGCGGATGTCAGGCAACGCAGAGACGAAAGCGAGCACGGGTGCTAGGGCTTGACGCAGCTGTGAACGGAGGAAGGCGCTGGGGACCTCGCCATCAAGGAGCATGGCCGGCGGCGGTTGGAGCATAGGTCAGACCCTGCGAGAGAGGGGACCCAGGAGGAGGGCAGACCCTGGCAGCGGCGGTCGGACGCAGGCTCGAGGCGGTAGGGGCTCCTGGCATCGGTGACGATGGTGATGCAGGGAGGCGACGAGCGGAGGCTGCTGGGCTCCGGCGAGGCGGCGGGGAGAGGATCTGCGCGGGCTCGAGGTCATAGGGAAGACGGGGCCCCGGCTGCGTTGCAGGCAGGGCTTCGGGGCCGAGCGAGGGTGAGGCGGAGAGGCGGGGCCAGGCTCCGGGGTGGCGGCGGGGTCCTGGAGGTAGGCGAGGTGCCGCTCGGTGCGGAGGACGGTGGAGCTCTGGTTCTTGGCGGCGGAGGTGGCCATGCGCAGCTCGGGGACGACGAGAACCGCGACATGATGGGGTGAGCCGGGTGAGGCGGCCAGCGAACGTGGCGGCGGTGCCCGTGTCGCGGTGCATAGGCGAGAGCGGGGAGAGGATCACGAGGTGGGGATCGAGGCAGGACAGGGGGTCGCCGGGACGTGCGTGCGTGACGCTGAGTGGGTGTGGCTGGGTAGCGGTAGGTGGGGGTTTCATGCGTGGTGGGGCCAGGAGATGGGGCATGTGATGTGAAGTGGCCCAGGGCGGAGTGGAGTGTGTCGAGAGGAGCGGGTGATGGTTGCGTGCAGGCTGCGCGCGGGCCCAGCGGGCGGTGTCGGTGCGGATCGGTCCATGGGGTGGGCGTCATGTTACTGTGGCGGAGACAGAGAGCGGGGTCACACTGTCGGGATGGTTGGCCGTGTGGAGGCGTGACAGAGGGTGGCGGCAACGGGGAGTAGATAGGATGAGGGTTAGGTAGATTTTTAGTCTAGGGTTTGGTCTCAAGGGTAGGTGTGGGTTAGGGTTTGATCTGGAGGTGGCCGGCTGGGCTTTTGGGCCTAGTTTTGGCTGCCTCCCAAAAATAATACAAGTTTTATTTTATTTTTAAATAGACTTTTGTAAATAGTTTTTAGACAAATAAAAGGTCCGAGAAAGACAGGGGTTTTCATTTTAATAAAGACGGGGGATATTTTGGAAAACAAAACTAGGCTTTTAGAAAATAGTTTTCGGCAAATCCATGCATGATGATGACGATGCTCAAATGTAATGTGGCATGATGACATGAGCATCCGGTCATGATGATGCAATGCACAAAAACACAGGGATTTTCTAGTAGTGGTTTTACCGGGGTGCTACATCACCTCCACGGTCGGACCGCAGAAATTTGATCTTTCCATTACGATGATTTTCCACTTCATTCCGTAGCTAGGTGTGTCGGAACATCGTAATAGATATACCCATATCTACTCAAATCATCCGTGAAACTAACAAAAAAACGATATCCACCTCGCACTAACACACTCATTGGACCACATACATCAGTATGTATGATTTCCAATAAATCTGTCGCCCGTTCCATTGAACCAGAAA
This sequence comes from Avena eriantha, assembly GCA_910589775.1. Lineage (NCBI taxonomy): Eukaryota > Viridiplantae > Streptophyta > Magnoliopsida > Poales > Poaceae > Avena > Avena eriantha. The sequence goes on from OU342742.1 coordinate 287,129,286, forward strand.
ATTGCGTTCTAGTCATCTTGCCCATAAGGCATGGCTCACATGTATCAAATGATTCAAAATCAAGTGATTCCAAAAGTCCATTGGAATGGAGTTCCTTCATGCGTTTAACGCCAATATGACCTAGACGGCAGTTCCACATCTATGCAGATATATCATCATTAAGTTTAATTCTATTAGCATCAACATTATGGATGTGCATATGAGTACTATCGAGATTCAACAGAAATAAACCATTCATCACGGGTGCATGACCATAACAGATATTATCCATATAAATCGAACAACCATTGTTTTCGGATTTAAACGAATAACCACTTTGCAATAAACACGATCCGTATACAATGTTCATGCTCAGTGCACCCACCAAATAACAATTATTTAAGTTTATCACTAATCCCGATGGCATGTGGAGAGGCAGCGTTCTGACAGCGATCACATCAACTCTTGATCCATTGCTGACACACATCGTGACCTCATCCCTTGCTAGTTGTCGCTTGTTTCGCAGCACCTGTATCGAGTTACCTATATTAGCAACCGATCCGGTATCAAATACCTAGGTGCTACTGCGAGTACTAGTCAAGTACACATCAATAACATGTATATCACATATACCTTTCTTTGCCTTGCTGGCCTTCTTGTGCGCCAAATACTTGGGGTAGTTGCGCTTCCAATGGCCAGTCCCCTTACAATAGTAGCACTAGGTGTCAGACTTAGGGCAAGCCCGGGATTTCTTTTTAGGTGTAGCAACAGTTTTGCCGCCCTTCTATCCCTTCTGTTTACCCTTCTTGTATTTCTTGAAACCGGTGGTTCTATTGACCATCAACACTTGATGTTCTTTCCTAATCTCCACTTCTGCAGTCTTAAGCATTGACAGAAGCTCGAGGAGAGTCTTCTTCATGCCCTGCATGTTATAGTTCATCACTAAGCTCTTGTAGCTAGGTGGTAGACATTGGAGAACACGATGTATGTCTAAGTCAATGGGAATTGTTATTCCCAAGGACACAAGCTTATCGACGTACCTAGACATTTTCAGTACATGCTCACTTACGGAGTTGTTCTCTTCCATCATGCAGCTAAAGAACTTTTCTGAAGCATTATAACTCTCTATGGCAGCATGGGTATCGAAAATCATTTTCAATTCAACCATGGTATCAAAGGCATTGCCATTTTGGAAACGCTTTCGAAGTTCTCGCTCTAGCCCATACACTAGGCCGCAATGAACTAAGTTGTGGTCATCCTGACGAGTTACATAGACATTCTTTTCCTCGTCAGGGGCATCAGGAGATGGTGGGGGGCCTAGCGGTGCTTCTAGCACATATTGCTTTTGTGCAGTAGAGAGGAGAATCCTCAAATTCATAGCCCAGTTGGTGAAGTTGCTGCCATTCGTAGCAAGTTTCTCTTTTTCCATGAACACATTGAAATTAAAAGCAGGTGGTGCCATCTACAAGAGAACTTGTAAAGTTTATTTAGACTAAGTTTATGATAGATTGAGTTCAACTAAACTCCCACTCAAAAACAACATCCCTCGTGTCTTTTTGGTGATTACATGAACCAAATTCACTACACCAAGTCCGATCATCACATGAGTAGGTGTAGCTTCAAAGGCGAGCATTTATATGGGCATCATATCAACTATATGACTCATGCTTAACCTTCTGGTCCGTGTTCCGAGGCCATGTCTGTACATGCTAGGCTCGCGAAGTAAGATCCTCAGTACTCGCGTGTGTAAAACTGTCTTACACCCGTTGTATGAAAGCGCAGAGTCGAGTACACCCGATCATCACGTGATGTCTCGAAACACGATCCATAGAACGGTGCATACTTAAGGAAGAACACATTTTTATCTTGATATTTAAATGAGGGATCATCTTATAATGCTACTAAAACGCCAAACAAGCAATATAAGATGCAAACATCATATGTGTAAAGTGAAATGAAATGGTTCATGCATTTGATCACTATCATATGCATCGTGGTATTTTCTTTATCATTCCTTTGTGTGTAAGGCCAAGGTCTATGGACCTTAAACTTTAGGTGTGTTGTAAGAGTATCAACTATACATCAACTTACAACATTACCATATCATGACACAAGCCCAGCAAAGATCTAACCTAGACGCCTCTAATTTATCAATTGCAAGTTTTTATGTGGCTTAGGGATTTCGAAGATAGAACCGTTCTTACCTACGAACATGGAACCACAACGATGATAACCAAATTATTAGCAACTCGTTGTAAATCAGATATTGACTATAGTAGGAGAGATAGACACCCGCCAGGCACTTATGCAAAACTAGTTGCATGTCAGTCGTGGAACCGGTCTCATGTGCGATGACATGTAAGGTTGGTCCGGGACGCTTCATCCCACTATGCCACCAATATCCAAAGTACATATAAGAAGCAATAACATGATCATCACCGGCCACATACTATTATGTGTTCTACCCGTGCAAAGCTCCTACGCATGGATCAAGATCTAATACCACTAAATGGTTCGCAGCATAGAAAACAAAGAAATTCCTATGATGGGTACTATACGCCAAGATATATCTACTAGATACAAGCAACGGGTGGATATACATCCATGGATAACTTACCCTCGAAGACAACAAAGTTTTGTTAACGAGTAGGAACTCGTGGATGATGTAGTCATTCACTTGCCGATCTCAAGATCGTGTGGAAGTCCTAGCGCCACAAACCAGCAGCGCATCAGCACACACGTTCAGGCCACCGAACAACCTCCACCTCCTCGCTCCAGCGATGCAGCGGAAGCAGCAACTCCTTCCAGACGAAATGCCACCTGGAACATGTATCTCGCTAATCCGAGACCATGGGGAAATAATTCTAGAGGAGGAGAGAGATCCTTCACGAGGAGGTGTGAGGAAGAAGGGTGAGAGGGGTGACCTTTTATAGGAGGAGGGGGATACCTCTCCCCATGGCCAGCGCCCCATGGGGGGTGACCCCTCACCACCCCCATTCATGTGGTGGTAACCCCCTCCACATCAAATTGACCCTTAACATTCCTCTTTAAAGTCTTTACTTTAAATGCATTAAATTTCTCCAAATTTAATGCTCTCTCATTTAATAAAATTCTTTTATTAAATTTATTCAGAATTTTGTTAATTAATTTTATTAACAAACATTCACATAAAACCCCCTGCAACATTTCAATATTACACGCAGAACCAATTTCTACACTTTCACCCGAAATAGTTTTGGTGTCTATTGAAATAATTCCAATGCTTTATAATTTATTCGTCTGAAACATATTTGCTCCAAATGGTGTTGGTGTCCCTTAAGTGTGTCACCCTACAGTTTGTGAATAATGCAGACATGATCTAGACCCCTCTCAGATCAATAATCAGAAGCAGGACCTGGAGATCCACATTCTACGATGAATTCTGTGATCGTGAGAACCTTTAACGCTAGTATCTAAATCCCTTTGTCTTGCGATATATTACATGTCCGAGATTTGATCATCGGTTTCTCCATACCTAGTTTGATCTCGTTACCAACATGTACTCTTTCTCGTTCCCGTGATATAACATTCTAGTGATCTTATCACTTGCTTGCAAGCTAACCAATGTGTTATCACCGAGAGGGCCCAGAGTATATCTATCCGTCATCGGGATGGACAAATCTCACTCTTGATCCATGAGCCTCTATATAACACTTTCGTAGCACTGAAACCACCTTTATAATCACCCTTTTACGGTGTGACCTTTGATGTTATCAAGATACTCTTCCAGTGTTAGTGATTAACATGATCTCATGGTCTAAGGACTAGGATTACTTTGTTAGATGTTATAGCAATATAAACACAATTACTTTGATCGTAATGCTATACTTTGGATGAATGTTCATCACATCATTCCACTAATGTTGTGACCTCATTATTAACAACATCCAATGTCCATGATCAGGAAACCTCGATCATCTTGTTAATCAACGAGCTAGTTTATAAGAAAGGCATAACTAGGAACTTCCTTTTGTTTATTAAACACACATGTATTAACGTTTCCAAATTAATACAATTATATCATGTAAAATAAACATCTATCATATACTTGGACGAAGGTCGGCGACGACGTCTTCAACGAAATAGCTAAGCGTCTAGACAGTACCAGCACCGTCTTGCTGGCCGCATGCTCCAAGGAGCCGTACCGCCAAGTCGATGACGGAAAAGGTAGTAGATGCCCCAACGACATCTATTGGACTTTGGTCTCCTACAAGGACGTCTACAACCACAAGATCACGAACAAATACCGCTGTTGTGTCTACACGGAGCCAGGATATGAGTTCACCGACATCAAGAAAGTGTTCGTTGAGCACCTCATATCTTCCCACTCGATGACAGTGCCTAGGTAGAACCCCAAAAAATGGGACCCGTCTGTGTTGGTTCATGCACCGGGCTCGCTCAGAGATGATTTCATCGACATCAGGAAGGAGGGCAAGCTATTTGTCACCCAAATTGACGAGCATATCACGGACTTTCTCCTATCCGTCAGGCCGATCAGGTCGGCGGCGTGCGAATCGCCGCGATACGAGGTGAGGTTTTGGTCATTGGTCTTGTTCGCTAGTTTCAATCATGTTGTAGTAACGAGGTCATCAGAGAAAATAATTAGGTCGTCGTAGGCCAACACCGCGCAGGAAGTGCTCACGTCTTTTCTATCGAAACCACGGCTTTACTAGCATACTACTTAGCCTATCGTCGGACAAGATTCACTAGTGAGATATCCATCTTAATCCTCTTGTGATGATCCTACTGTGAGTGTATGTAATGTTGTACTATTTAGCTAGTTTATGTTGGTGGCAGATTTGAAGGAAATATGCCCTGAGAGGCAATAATAAAGTTTTTATTATGTATTCCTCGTATATGATAGATGTTTATTTTGCATGCTATAATTGTATTGATCGGAAACGTCAATACATGTGTGTTTAAATAAACAAAAGGGTTCCTCGTTATGCCTCTCTTATAGACTAGTTTGTTGATTAACAAGATGATCAAGGTTTCTCGATCATAGACATTGGATGTTGTTAATAACAAGGTCACATAATTTGTGAAATGATGTGATGAACATTCATCCTAAGTATAGCATTACGATCAAGTCATTATGTTTACATTGCTATAAACATCATACGAAGTAATCTTTATCCTTAGACCATGAGATCATGTCAATTGCTAACTCCAAAAGAGTATCTTGATAACATCAAACGTCACACCGTGACAGGGTGACTATAAGTATGGGTTCAGTGCTACGAAGGTGTTATGTTGAGGCTCATGGATCAAGAGTGGAATTTTTCAATCCCGATGACGGATAGATATACTCTGGGCCCTCTCGGTGATATCACATTGATATAGCTTGCAAGCAAGTGATGAGATCACCAGAATGTTATATCACAGGAACGAGAAAAGAGTGCATGTCGGTAACGAGATCAAACTAGGTATTTGGATACCGATGGTCGAATCTCGGACATGTATTATATAATGAGACAAAGGGATTAAGTTACTAGCGTTAAAGGTTCTCACGATCACAGAAGTCATCGTTGAATATGCAGGAGTCAATATGGATCTCCAGGTCCCGCTTCTGATTATTGACCTGAGAGGAGTCTCAATCATGTTTGCATTATTCGCGAACCGTAGGGTGACACACTTAAGAGTTACCCCACACCATTTTGGAGCACATATGTTTCAGACGAAAGAATTGCAAAGCACATGAATTGTTTCGATAGAAACCGGAATTGTTTCGGGTGAAATTGCAGAAAGTGGTTCTGCATGTGATATTGAAATATTGCAAGGGGTTTTATGTGAATGTTTTTAATTAAAGTAATTAACAAAATTCTGAATAAATATAATAAAATGTTTTTTAATGAGAGAGCATTAAACTTAGAGCATTTTAGTGCATTTAAAGTGGAGACTTTAAAAGGGAATGTGAAGAGGCATTTTAATGTGGGGGGAGTTACCACCTCATGAATGGAGGAGGTGAGGGGTCACCTCCATGAGGCGCCGGCCATGGAGGGGGTACCCCCCCTCCTCCTATAAAAGGCCCCCCCTCTTCCTTCTTCTTCCTCACACCTCCTCGTGAAGGATCTCTCTCCCCCTCTAGAATTATTTCCCCATGGTCTCGGATTAGTGAGATACATGTTCCTAGTGGCATTTCGTCTGGAAGGAGTTGTTGCTTCCGCTGCATAGCTGGAGCGAGGAGGTGGAGGTTGTCCGGTGGCTTGAACGTGTGTGTGAGGATGGATGCACTGCTAATTTGTGGCGCTCGGACTTCCACGCAATCCTGAGATTGGCAAGTGTACGACTACATCAACCACGAGTTCCTACTCGTTAACAAAACTCGTTGTCTTCGAGGGTAAGTTCGCAATGGATGTTTGGCCGCCCGTTGCTCTGTATCTAGTAGATAGAGCTTGGCATGTAGTTCTCATCGTAGGAAATTTTTTGTTTTTTATGCTGCGGACCCAACAAGATTCCCTTCGTAATTGGAATTTCCAAAATTAAGGATCCAAATTTCGTAGTTTGTCATATGAATTTTACATTTATGTTGTTGACCTAGAGGCCGAGAGGTGACAATGAATCGAGAGACACGTCCCAGGCAGGAAATCAAGCGCGTAGCCCGGTCAAAACTTTGACATGACGAAGCATTCTCTTTTCTTCAAGTACGTATGATGGTACATGTAGTTGTTCCTAGCTTTGTGTAAGCTTGTAGTTCTACACTTCTACTAACTATTTTGTATGTAGTTCAGCTAATGCTAATCTATTATGTAGCAATACCTATGTACTGGGACTTGTTCAGATCGAGTGGATAATATGCATTGTCTCGCTTTCCTTTTGAAACTTGGCCTTGCCGCATTGTTGTACATCCATTGAATTTTGATGTCGGTATTTCTGAATCTGTCAATTATTTTGGTTATTTTCTGCCACCATTGAATCGGCCACTTTAAAATGCTGCTGAATCTATCAAGTGCTGTTGAATGTGAACCGGACACATGCTCACCGCCCTTGTACAATGTGTTGATCACTGCCTATTACCCGACAGTAGAGCTGGGGTTTTGGACCGGTGCAATCTGCAGTTCCTCCACGCCTAGGAGCTGGGTGATGCCCGTCATCATCCGGAAGAAAAAGCATTCCTTTTTGTTGTTCCATGAACCATCTGATATTACCCATGGTCTGCATTACTCAATATGCATTAATCGCGGGGGAGAATACCCAATTGACACAAAATTATTTAACCCGCTTAGGGATCTCTGTTTGTTGGAGGGTAGATTTTGGATGCATAGTAGTACTAGTACAGTACTAGTTCTTGTACTTTGGAGTATTTTGAACTATATACTGGTAGTACTTGTTTAGGTCAAGGGCAGGAGATGGTCTTGCTCTGATTTTGTTCTATTGTTGCAAGCAAAACAAGTGAAAGAGCAATCATCCATATTATTGATAGCAACGGGAGAAATTGTAAAACATCCATGACAAATCATGGTCCTAGGGTACCATTTGAATCATCATTGCAAGTAAAACATTGGAAAGAGCAATTGTTCAACAAAGTGCAAGCAATGATATCATCAATGTAACATGTAGAGAATATCATGTCTATGGCAATATCATGACAATAAAGGATTCCACCTTGTCATCATGATGCATAGAAAAATCATCACATGCGAATAAGAGTGGAACATATATCATGTCACAAGTGACATCCATAGCATGCAAATCATCATGTCCACTAGTGGAATCATGGCACCATCAACGCACATATTTCTACCTTGTTCATACCTCTCATATGAAGTGGGTGTTATGGTAGTATTGGCCTCCTTGTGGGCGACTTCTTCATCCAATATGGGCATCGCATCATCTTCATCCACCATGTAGATCTTCTTTGTCGGAGGCATCATCATCTCCAAGCTTGGCGCTTCTTGATCCATGGAACGTAGCACATCATGAGAGAACACACTAGACGTAGACGGTAAGTCATTAGAAATCAAAATGCCCTCACAAGACCTATCAACTACCACTATCAACTCACTCGGTGTATCACTCATGCCATCCAAGTGGAAGCACTCAATCTCACGTATGGTGGAGTCACTCATCTCACTCTTTTTGTCACTCAACTGGGCTAACTGGCTATCATACTCACATGGGATTGTTATCACATCATCACTCAAGCATCTAGGGATAGGCTCGGTGTGCTTAACTCCACATGCCTCCTTTGGTGAAGGGAAAATGCCATGATCACCATTCTTGACTTTATCGTCGCCATCTTGTAGGGTAGGCTCTCGACTTGGAGCTTGTTCGTCCTCTTCAGTGACCACCTTGGCTTCTGTAGTGGTGCACTCCCAAAATACCTTGGTGTTGACACTTGCTTTATATGATGGTTGGACATTCCCATGGGTAGTGACCTTGGTCCTTGCACTTGTAGCATAGGGGTGCCATTGTGGTGGTGGCCCTAGAAGGAGATACCACATGTTCAGGAGTGTGGTTGTGGCTTGAGCTTACTCTTGGGGTCATTGCGGTGGTGGCACAAGTAGTAGAAGGTGCTTTATGATGACGTTGTCGACGGAGGTCATTGGTGTGCCTTGCCGAAGGTTAATGTAGGTGTCGCACTTGGTCATCCATATGATGCCCATGATGATGATACCTGTCCATGGCACTCTTCTTAGGCTCGTGGTGCCATCTTGAGATTGACTCTTCAAATTTGACGAGGTTGTCGTCCATGTCCTTCTTGAACTTGACAAGGTCATCTTACAACTTCTCCAATAGTTTTTGGACCTTGGCGCTCTCGAGGTGGTGAACATGCCTTGAACGATGTCTTGTATCCTCTTGATGTTGGCTATGATCTCTAGAGGATGTTTGTCGATGAAGATTCTTGCTTCCTGGAGCCTCTATTGGAAGATGATGTTGGGGCGCCACTCTTATTGTAGGCAGTGGCACTTATTGCCTTGAAGGTTGTTTCACTTGACGCTTTAGAGGTTGTAGTGCTTAGATCCCTGGAGATGGTGGTACTTGGCGCCTTGGAGATGGTGGTTCTTGATGCCATGTAGGTGGTGGCGCTTGATGCCTTGGAGGTGGATCATCGAAGTAGGTGGTGCCCTTTTGTGTGGCATGCTTGGCCTTGAATGCCATGGTTTCTTGACGATGCGCCTCCTCTTGCTTGGTGAAGTCTTCCATCTCCAAGCGGTGGGGGTGTTCTTCATGGCTCATGTAAGATCCCTCGAAGTTGGTGAAGTTCGCCATGTCCTCCATGCTTGGTGAGGCATCGTCATTATAGCACTCGAACTCGTCCATGCTTGGGGAGTCATTATTGTTGTAGTACTCCATATCACTCAAGCATGAGGACCCATTGTTGGTGTAGTTCTCTATGCATGAGGAGCCATTGTCGATGTAGAGCTCCAATTCGTACATGCTTGAGGAGCCATAGTTGATGACATGATCCATATCTTCCATGCATGTGGAGTCGTCGTAGGTGTAGTGCTTAGGGTCCTCAAAGCATGCTGAGCCGTTGTCGCTTTAGTGATCCGTCATGTCCTCTATACTTGTGGAGTCTTAGTCATGGTGGCTCATCATGGACTCTTCATAGATATCATCCTTGGTTCCGGAGTCCCTAGAAATGATTCACAAGACCAAGTGGTGTATATGGAAGTGGTAGGGGTGTTAGGGATGCAACATCAAACCTTACTTTACCTTGGAAGATAGTATCGTGCAAGTGGCCACACTTGAGAGCAATCAAAACCAAGTAAACTGAAATTCACACAGAACACAAAAACCATCTAACCACTTAAAAACACACACACAAAGCTTATGGTGGATGGGTATGGAAGGTGGCATGTCCAAGAACAATCCAAAATCAAGATGTTGTAATGGCAAGTAAAGAACAACGATGATCACAAAGTAAAACTAGTCAATCCACAAGATATAGGAATTATGTACAAGGAAACACACATGGTGGGATAAATGGGACTTGTGCGACAAAGAAAGTGAGCTAAGAACCAAATGATTACCTATCGAATACTATAAGCTCGTGTCGCACAACTACAAGGAGAGACGCTAGTTCGATTGCAATAAAATTGGTGGTCTACAAGATATGCACAAGATAACTATATTAGATAGCGCGCTCACAACTTTTGCTCCAAATTCTACAAGGTATCAAATGTGCATAGCCCAAGAAATCATAGGAGGAACTAGTATCAATAGGTGTTTGTAGCTCACAAAGGAAATCAAGTGGGGAGAAGTCGCGGAATATTTATACCTTTCTTCGCCGATCTTCACCCTTTATAGGTGGATTCCGCCTTACTCACGGAATTGGATGGAGTAGATAGCATTAACCACGTGGATTATGATATATAGCTCCTTCTCCTCTTTGAAACGAGCAAAAGAACACCAAAATCTGAGTTCGAATGCAAAAGTTATGCTCAAAATCGTGAAACAAATTTGATGTCTACAGGGGGGCAGAGACTCCGGTCCTGGGCCAGAGAATCTGGTCTGGTCGATGTCTACACGTCAATAACTCTAACGAGACGCATTTGGGGCAGAAAAACTCGAACCAAAACCCCAATTGATGGGGGAAATCAAGGAATTAGGCTATGCAAACACATGGGAAGGTAGATCAACAAGTTTATCAAGTAACCCATGGCACAAAACGTACCAAAACTCACTCAAATCACAGATCGGTCGAAAAAATGAATTGGGGCTATTTTTGGTGGAATTTTCGATTTTATGGGGAAAGACCAAATTGATGAGAAATCTGTGGCAACCAAAAGCTGTTGATACCAGATATTGAGGGCTAATCTCGTGACTGGCCCGATGTTCACAGATCTCATGGTCAAATCGATGGGAAAAGGAGGGGAAAGGGAGAAGGTAGAAGAAGCGGACACACACCTCGCGAAGAACACGATGAACACACGCAAAACTGACATGATACAAGGCTGATTGCTCCCACTGGTGGCCAATGGTCCGATAGAATCCTCGCAAGGAAAGATCGGTCAACGTGCTGCCTCAATTCCAAGTATAGAGGGAAGAACACCTTGGAGAGGGTCTTGACAACTACGCTCACACAGTAACAAATGTTGGCCTTCTAGAACGAGGAAGTCGCGATGCAAACTCCTACGAGGTGGTGATGATAGTCGGTCCCCTTTAGTAAGGGGATGATGCAAAACTAGAGATTCCACAAAGGGGGTTATCTTTAGTATATCATCTATGCCTATCGGATACAAGAGGGTGTGGGGGCACTATATATAGGCCAACCACATAACAAGGGGTAGTTTGGGGAGTAATTATAGGGTTTGGAACAGACTAGAGGGGTACATGGGCCGAGGGTCCAAAGGCTTTAACATGCCTGGCGTCGTGGACATCGGATAGTCTAGTCTTTATCCGGTGTAGACTCTAGAGTGGTGTACCAAAGGGTCCATGTAGTGGTCGAGAGACTTGTCGGGAGTACGTCTTGAGAATCCGGTGTTGGAGGCCAGAGACTTCGGTCTTCAGGGCTGGAGACTCCAGTGCTTCAGCTGCTGCTTCTTCCGTCATCTCTTCCAAGCCTCCGTCTTTGCAGGCTTGGTGCTCTGATCTTCCTCCCTTGCTTCTGTACTTGTCGGTATGAACCTATCATGAATAGGGGATGGAGTATGAAGTAGTATACCATTCCATAGGTTAGGAAGTGGGCTCGCATAGAGGAACGGATTCACCTTTGGAGTCCATAAAAACTTGGTGTATGTTGTATACCTTGATGTGGTAACGACCGTAGGTCGAGCTACATCACATTGTTCTTCCCTCAGATTTAAGAAACGATGTTTGGAAAAACCATGTTGCCTTCAATCAAAAGAGTTCCTTGATGTCGATGGAAAAGATTTGGGTTTAGGAGTTCTCGGATTAGATTCTTCATGCGCCGGTAAGAACCCAAGGATCATGTGGTTGAGTTGTGCATATTATCTTCAAGAGAAGGAGGTGACCCAAGTTTATGGTGGAAACTTGAGGAAGAAGTTGAATATTGAATATCTGGAGGTGTTGCAGGAATTCCCATTGCTTTCCTTAACCATGAGGTTATTGCAATAGATTTTGCGATTGATGGCATCAATCATAACTGGCTTTTAACAAAAGAAAATAATTTGAAAAATTGAAGTCCGAGATATCTTCCATCTATCATGTTTGACAATGACGTGCCCTAGTCAAAAAGAAGAGTATCAGTGAAGATTTTGCATTTGTTTCCATCAGATCATTGAAGATCATTGAGACAACTGAAACGATATTATTGATTACTTTCTTTGAGAGAAAACTCCAGAACAACAAAGGTGGAAGTAAAAGTCTAAAGAGATAAAGGCCACTTCTGACTTCCGTGGAATGAGTAAAAAACCGCACTAATTCACCAATTCAATGTACAAGAGCGAATGATAATAGTAGTGGTACGGTCATGAATCCATCCGGTACTCAAAGCATTACTTCATACATAAATAGGAAAAGCATGCAAGCCAACTCCTAGAAATTTTAATGAAGATTGTAAAGCTTTGTAAAAAACAAGGGGTTGATGCAAACACTTTGTCGGATCCAAAGTAGATAACATGATGATGTTTTCGTCGTGTCGGAAGTCTTAGGCCATCTCAAAAGATATGAACAAAGATCACGGAGATAGATAAAAGATTCAACATATAGCATAAGGATGGCACCCAAAACTTTGAATATAAGAATTACGAAAGATCTGGAAAGTCTTCATGGCATCTGACGGATTGCAGATAGTAGATAAAGCAAGAGGGAATCAAAAGGTTTCTTGACGAGTGAGAGATCAAAAAAAATTCTTGTCCTTCTTCAGATGATCTGAGAGAGATTTAACCGTCTTGAGGGAGTCTTCAGCAAAGAAGTAAGAGTTACTTGTTAAACCGAGGATAGAGCTCTGAAAGTGATTGGAATCTGTAAGATGAAATTAATAGTTGACTTGATGGTTCTAGAATTGCAGCGATGTCTTTAGCAGAAGGACATGGTTGATATAGGTGACTTCAAAAAGTTATAATTCACACTTTGATGATTATCTGTCCATTTAGATGAGAAAAGAGATGCTGATTTGTTCACATAGTCGATCGGATCACCTGTTGCAAATATAAAGAGATCTTGATAAAGAATCGATGATAACTCGTACATTTAAGCAAAGCTGTCAAAGATTAAAGGATGAGGTTCTCCTGTATCAGAAAGAACCTTTGTCGATATGGAGTTCGAAAATATGTGAGTTATGATAAACAAATGATAATCCAACATAGTGCCTTAAGAAACCTCCTGATTGCCAAAGATACTTGAATATGATATAGAAATGATCACAATATAACTCAAAATCACATGACATAACCTCCATCATTTGGACGATTAGATTGATAGCATTGGCCATATTCCACTCATGATAATTGTTATATAGATAGACTAAAAACCAAATTACAATCAAAAGCATTGGATCAAAGCAAGTTATGTATTTAGCTCCAAAGAATTGAAGATGAAGCAAAAACTCTAGATTGAAGCGCCGGTAGCAAAAAATCGAGTTAGCACAGACATGCCGATGAAAGACGGTGAATAGTGTATCACACGACTGAAAATAAGTGTGGAAACACAGGTGTATCAAAGAAAAAATTTCTTCATTTTTCGACATTAAAAAACCAACAAGATGTGAAAAACAACTTAACGGATAGAGATTAGCAACTCCACATTCCGTGAGAGCCTACCAAAAGGATGACCACCCTTAACAATATCACGTCGGTTAGCAAAGAGTTAGATAGATCACGTTGGTTAACATATAAGCCTGTCGGTATGGAATGTACCAATAGTTGATAACCAATGGCAGATTGCAAAACAAAGTTGGATGCAACAGATCAACAAAGGATTAACACATCCTATGGTACTACAGATACCCCGAACACGTGAATCCTAGTTTGAATTTTTAGAAGAGGATAGACAAACGTTAGACTTCCAAACCAGAATAGGGTGGGTGGGTGGGTAAGAAGAAAACTGGAAGCACTCCTAATCTCGCGTTTAGTTTTTCCCTAGTATATATAACTACCAAAATATTTCTAGTCTATGAACAACCACCTTGGTTGAGACCCTAAAGGGCGGAATGGCTCTGATACCAGATGTAATACCTCCGACCCTATGCTCTAAGAAGTAAGCCAGGATGAACCAAAAGTGGATAAGGTTTGCTACCGTAGAGGCCCAAAGGCCAGCCACGTTTAGGCCCATCTAAGCGGAGTAGGGCATAGTACCAGCCACAATCCTACCCACTTTTCAACAGCATCGTATCAGGTGCAAGCGGCGTAGTCGAAAGGTATGCTAACAAAACATACACAAATGAGTATGCATGTCAGCAACATACAACAGTACATCAAAGCAATTCCATCTATAAAGAAGGAAATATTGTAATGCCATATGGCAAGATCCAAATATCCTAGATAGATATAATATTTTAGGATACATCCTCATACATCAATCAACATAGTATCAGGCGGAAGCAGAAGACAAGATCAGAGTATGGATTAAGAAGCAAATCAGCATAAGCTTCAACATTAATAAGAACTTTCCCTCCCACAGATCTCAGTTATCTCCATCCCCGGAATCTCTATGCAAGAGAGTCATTTCCTCCTTCGTCAACCTTGTAGATGTAGTAACCTCCCTAGGGGTATACCTGACAATATGATCAATATTTATGTTGTGAGACCCTGGGGCACTCAGCAAGTCTTTATGCATCTAAACGGAACATATTGGGGGTGATGCAATTGCAGCGAAAGATAATATTTAAATAGTTCTATAGAGACACGCTACAACATCCGCCCAACCAGATATGGACGGACACTCGTTAATTAGAAACAACAGTTATATATGTAACATAATTAAACATCGCTCGCCCTCCTTCTCGCTTACCGATCGAGAAGGCGGATGATCATCCCATCCGTTGGCAATTTTATTAACCATTCCATGAGTGTTGCAATATTTACTAGCCATGTTTTAGTCAAAGTAAACATGATACTTTAGTTATAGTTGTCTATGATCGATAAACTGTCCTCCAAGTCATCCATAACCACGGACACGGCTTTCAGAAAGATTTACCCTACAGTGGTGCACAAATATAAACACACGCACGATCAACCTTGGGAAGAACCAAATAAAAGGCAACGAGGCCTTACGATAAAGAGTTCACAGGATTCAAAAATTATTTCAGGGGGCACCCACTAAGCTACCCGCAACAACGTTGTCCAGCTCCGAGATGGACCCAGGGTTTGTGTCAATGCTTGTAATCGACTATAAACCCGAAAGGGTGACTGGACTTGCCGATGCCGCAAAAACACTCTGCATTCCAAAACAGTACAGGCACTCCACGCACAATAGTAAATAAAGCAGTAAAGCATGGCATATGTATAGGATAGTAATAATGCCCCAAACTACTTTGTGGCCCCAATAAATAAGATGTGAATCAAGTTTAGACTAAGGGGATTCATGGTCCCACATGCGGATAGTGCGATAATCAAGGAACATGAATCAAGTACTCGGGTCCTATGGGACACAAGTGAGCATGGAAGAACCAAATAACAACTATTGCCCAACATTGTTATTTCTTTAATTATCCCGTTACTACACAGTTTAACTTGTTTAGTGATGGATGTGAAATACCACCTCTTTTAGCCATATAAAATGAGCCATTTATCTCTCCTATCATGTTTCTTTTAGCTATAGCTATGTCTTATATGCATGACTTCTAGTTCAAATTTACATTCATATGAGCTTTGCACATTTAGTAGTTTAGGTAGAATTTCATCACTTTTCCTTGTCTATGACATGTGCGTAGGTGTTGATGATGATTATGGATAAAAAAAGGCAAAGGGGACAAAGAGAGCATAGTACAGAGGAGCTGTAGGGACCAAACTTAGCCATTTGAGAGGTAAAAAAGTGAATATTTTCAACTTCTCGGACTAGAGATCCAAGAGCACAGGGTTGTAGGTCTCAATGATATGAACTCAACGAGCCCAAGAACATCCAAAATGGAGTTCGTATAAAGAAATGGCGGAAAAAATACGAAAGGGGGCAGACGGTTTGACGAGGAACTATACGGCCGAACCTATTTTTCTAGTCGTGTAGCTCCGCCCGTATAGTTGCCAAAAAGGTCGCAAACAATGGGATTTTACCCCAAAAAAGCTCCAGAACCTTCCCTAAGTCATATGACGGTATTGGGGAACCCTAGGGCACTCCCAAGGCCTATATAAAGGAGGGAGGACCCAAGAGAGAGCCACGAAGCCATAACCCCTCAGGGGCGGAGCTCTGCTACTGCCGTCATCTATCCGATCTCCATTGCAGCGAAGCTCTGCCTCAACCACACCTCCGAGATATAGATCTCCCTCAACACCATCACCATCAAGGCATCCAAGCAATAAGAAGGGGAGGAGAAGGAAGACATCACCACCACCACGCATTGATCTCCATCTCCATCATCATCTCCATCTCCCTATCTCTCTCTTGTGTTTAGTAATTGCAAGATTGAACATAGTTGTGATATCATTATAAATTTATATATGTTTTGTTGTTCATCCATGTGTGAGTGATTGATTCAATTCTAGGTTGAGGTATGATCTAGTGCGCTAAGTTAGAATCTATTGTGATCTATGATGAGTTTATCTATAGTGATCTAAGATGATTTTATGCGATCCTTTGTTCCGGAAGTGCCTTTTGCCTTGCAGTGACGCGCGAGAACCATGCATAGTGCACACAATGTGACAGCCCGGTAATCAATTGGCAAACATTTATTTGTCTAAGAAATCTCTTATAGATCACGCATATATTTGCCCATCTAGTACTAGTGCGACCGAAGCCTAGAAGCCCTCTCTCATTCCATTCAATCCTACAACTACAATCTCTTTAATTCAGTTCATATTCCTATTTACTTTTCGTCTTAGTTGTTTTTGTTCTTGTTAAAAGTTCTTTGTTATTAGATATTTTAAACCTCTCTCAATTATTATTGTTCTAGTAACTTATAGAATAGGCTATTTCCAAACCATGGTTTGGGTGCGAAACGTGGCCGCATTGACAACATGGCTACGGGGTCGTGTTGTTTCCGTTTGACGATCTCCCGTCGGTACAAAATCTTAAATATTTTCTGCTACAAGTACTGCAATAACCCTGTTGTTGTTCTAGGATCCAATCATCAAATTGGCGTCGTTCCCGGGGAGATAAGCGTCCGGTTATTACCTTCCTACTCACACATAGTTTATTTTTGTTTGTTGTTATTATCTTACTGCTTTATTTTATATTGAAAACAATAAAAAATTACAAAACCAAAAATTTATAAAAACTATTGCTACTAATCATGTCTTCCGAGATAAATTTTGTTGAAGAGATAATTCAAGCATTGGAGGAGATAAGGGATTCAAGTTCATCAAGACTGGTTGCTAGATATGAGCTGATAAAGAAATTGGTGGACCATTTGGAAATGCATTCATTATGGTTGCATGCTAATGATGGATATTATTGCACAATTTGTATTACAAATGACCACCTTAATTTTCAATGTAAGTATTCCAACAATCCTACTCTAGAAAATTATAATAGAGATAATCTTATGCTAGTTTGGATGTACTAGAATACATTCATTTCAAAGGTGCGTCTGAAACGGTATTTAGACTAGGAAGTATTGATGTTGAAAGTGAAGCACTTGATGGAGTTTTTAATTTAGTATACCTCAAATTCCTCTTTTGCGAAAATAATTTAAGTGGAGAGGAAAAAGAGCATAAGGAAGAGGAGGAAGAACGGATTGATCACCCACTCACACCTTCAACTCCTACTTTTGATTCTATCATTGCTATTAAAACACTAGTCGATGAAAAGGAGGAACAAAAAGGTGAGGTTGACAAAGAGAGTCACACTACAACTTTTGTTTCCGATGCCTCTCACTCTAGTAATGATTTTTTATAATGCTAAAATTGTTGATAATTGTTCTGCGGAGGCCTTGTGCCTAGACACTCATACGGAGAGCATTAATAAAATGAACGAGAGATAGAACCTTGCTATACTAACATGTAGGGTCCTGAAATCCCTTCTATGAAGGAAGAATACTATGAAGTGTTCCCCTACACAGGTAACCAAGGTAAAGATTTAAGAATTTTATATGAATCTCAAATCCTCTCATTGTAGCTATACACGGAGGCATGTTCACCAAGCTTGGTGCATTAACACTCGCTTGAAAGCAAGAACTTGTTCATCTACATGATCTCGATGCACCATAAGTAGGTACAACTCTGACCGAACTCTACTTCAAGATGCTCCAAGCTGGTATGTACAACCTCACCTCGAGTCGGTATCCCTTGGGATCCAGGTGGGTAATGTATCGAGCACCCTATCCTGGCTTTATGGTTTTAAAGAGAGCACTTCCCGGGAGGGAACCCGGAAGTCATTAGGTGTCTTTCTTAGTTTTGTGTCTTGAGTCTAGATGCATTCATGTTGCATTGGCATTTTTATTTTTTGCATGATCTTGTTGTAGTTTTCAAAAGGTAGAATATATTGTTACTATGTGTTGCACAACTTAGTTGTACCTCAATCTCATCCTATACATGTTAATGTTGGTCGAAAATTTAATTTGTTATTTTACTGCCAAAACATGGTATATCACTAAGTTACAAGATAAGAAAAAAATTTCGAAGAAACAATTTTTTTTATGGATATAGAGAGTTTAACAACCAACTATATGGCATGAATAAAAATTCCGGCCGTATAGCTCCGGTCATATAGATATCTTTGCCATCGACAATTTTTCTTTTATATGTATTGAGATTTTAACGATCAACTATACGGCGGGAATAAAAATTCTGGCCATATAGTTCTGGTTGTATAGATATCGATGCTTTCATACAAATTCTTTTCCAATATACTAACAGTTTAACGACCAACTATACGGCGGGAATAAAAATTTCGTTTGTATAGTTTCGGACGTATAGATATCAATTCCTTTGTATATTTTCTTTTCCAAGGTACAGAACGTTTAACGACCAACTATACAGCGGGACCTTTTTGGTCCGGCCGTATAGTTGCGCCCGTATAGTTGGGAAAACCCCTCAAACGCCAACTAGAAGGTAACCATTGCTCAAAATTTTATCCTTTCTTCTTCTAAAAACCTTGAAACACCACATGGGAACTTCTCCCATCATCTAGAGAAGCCGAGCATATGTAAGCAATAAATTTCTACCTCAGAAACCTCCTAGACTGTAATTTTCTATAGAAGTTCATGTTTTCTTTTTTACTTTCCTTTTATCGGTGGGGCAAACGAACTATGTTCGTATACCAAACCAATGCATTTTATTTTATGTGTTATTTTCACAGGGACTTGAACCTTGTGTGACAATGTGTACGGTAGTGCCGATCGTGCAAACACTCACATGAGCCACTTGGTTGCTTCGATTGAACGCTTTGACAATCAGTTTTTGGTAACACTTTCCAACTCGAACGTCTTTTATTAAGCACATAGGGGCTGCACACTAGTGTTTCGTATTTTGTCTCACTTGCACTTCATCAAAATCTAGGAGAGGCATCTTATAGAACTAGTTTGTTGACTTAAGCGTGGTGCTTAGGTTGATGAACTGACTCTATGGGACTTGTATTTTTATCACTTGTGAGCTAAACCCGTGTCTTTAGAAACACAAAAATATTTTGTTTTCTTTTAGTTTTTAAGTAGGACCTCAAGGATGGCACACCAGGCCATATCAAGAAACATGTTAAAGCAAAGGTTCTTTGTCCATCAAAATAGAGGTTACTTGTACCTCAACGGTAAAGGGTGTCACCCTTGTTTTCAACTAAGCTTGGGGAGGTAACCATTTATCACACTCTCTTTTGGAAACTGTATTTTCTCTTTTCTTTTGGTGATATATCATACGTTGCTAACGTATCCATAATTTTTGATGTTCCATGCTTGGTTTTATCTACTTTCTTATGTTTTGTTCCAACTTTGGAGTACTTTTCATACACTTTCTTGGACTAACCTATTAACAGGAGCCATAGTGCCAGCTGCCTGTTTTCTGCTGTTCTTGGTTCGAGGAAGTAAGAAAATGAATATTCTCGAAATTGGATGGGGCAAAAGCCAAAGTCATTTTTTCACCGAGGGACACAAGGAGCCAGAATACGAGGCGGAGAGGGGCCAGGGGGCCGCCACACCACCTGGCCGCGTGGCCGAGCTTGGCCCGCACCAGGGGGTGGTCTGGCCGCCCTAGGCACCCCCTTGGCCTTCCCTTTCGACTATAAGATGCCTCTTATACAGAAACCCCAAGTAGCCGATCAAAATTCCACGAAAGAGGCTGTAGCCGCCATCGTCTCCATCCCTAGATCGTGAGGGATCTAAAGCTCTTCCCGACACCCTGCCGGAGAGGGGAATTCACCCTGGAGGCCTTCTTCATCATCATGCAAGCCTCTGGTGTGATGCGTGGGTAGTTCATCTCTAGACTACGGGTCCATGTAGTAGCTAGATGGCTGGTTCTCCTCCTTTGTGATATTATGTTTAGCTCTTGTGAGGTCCATTCATGATCAAGATCATCTATTTGTAATTCTACATATTGTGTTTTTGGGGATCCGATGGATATTGAGATGCTATTTCAGATTGATTATTGATTCTATCATGTCTTTCTTATTTGTGATGTTGCATGCTTTCCGTTGTTAGTAGCTATCTTGGCCAAGTAGATGCTAGCAACTCCAAGAGTTAGTATTTATGCTCGATAGTGGGCTCATGCCTCTAGTAATCTGGGGAAGTGCCAGAAATCTCTAAGGTACAAGATGTGATGTTGCTACTAGGGATAAAACAACAATCCTTTGTTCATAAAACAATTGTATTGTTTACTTTACACGCAATTCATAATGCAATTATCTGTTGCTTGGAACTTAATACAGGAGGGGGTTCGGATGATGACCTGAAGGTGGATTATTAGTCATAGATGCAGTTGGATGGCGGTCTATGTATAATGTTGTAATACCCAATCAATTCTCAGAGGAGTCAAGATGAGTTGTATATGCATGTATTGCTTTCTCGATGTTTGTCAATTGCCCCGCTATAATTTGTTCACCCAACATGTTATCTATCTTAAGGAGAGCCACCACTAGTGAACTATGGACCCCGGTCCTTTCTTTTATAATCAATCTACAATCAACTATTTACTGTTTTGTGTTTACTTTCTGCAAACTATTACTTTCTTCCACTCGATACATTTAATCCTTTGTTTTCAGCAAAACCGGTGAGATTGACAACCTCATCGTACGTTGGGGGCAAAGTTCAGTGGTTGTGTTGTGCAGGATTCCACGTTGCTGCTAGCACCGGTAGTGCGCCCTGCCAAGGCTCAGCTAGCAACACCTTTAACGTGTTTCCTTTCTCCTACTAGATTGATAACCTTGGTTTCATAACTGAGGGAAACTTACTGCTGTGCTCATCATACCTTCCTCTTGGGGTTCCCCAATGAGCTCGTTAGTACACGAGTCAGCAAGTGATTTTCTGGCACCGTTGCCAGGGAGTCAAGGACATCTTCACAAGGGGAGTCCCTCATAACCAATCTCTTTACTTTGTTATTTTTGTTTTGCTTAGTTTATTTCTATTTTGTTTGCTTGTTTCCTTATCAAAAACACACACAAAATTAGTTGTTATCTTAAGTTTCCATTATGTCTAGCATTGCTCCAATCACTATGTCACCTGAGGAAATGATTTTCACTTTTAAACAAGGAATTGAAGAGAGTTTCAAAGAAGATTGGTCTAGAATCTCTGATCTACATAAAAAACTGAACATAAAATGACTCAAAGCTTGTTCCTTAGCAGTTTTTACCTTGGAATTGCTCTTTGCTATATATATGCTTTGGATGCTATGTGGGAGGAGATTTCCTCCAATGTAATGAGGATGATGTTGTTAATGCCAAAAAGAAGTTGATCTTTACTTACAACTTGCCTAGCAAATCTAATTCTTCCTTTATGAACATATTTGCTAGATTGAACACTCTTGAGACCCGCACTACTAGTTTAAAGGATTGCTATAACACGCTTAGATAGCATCATGATTATGTTCCAATAAATTCTGAACCATCAAAGTGGCTCCCCACAGTAAAGATTGCTATAAATAATGAAACTTTTCAAGCTCGTTGTGATATCATTTCTAAATTTTTTCTTATGCCCAAAGACATCTATGAATCTTTGAATCTTTAGAGGATTTTTGAAGGAGGAGAAGAAATATTTCTTGCTAATAATGCCACAATACTACCCATTGGAATAGCTAAAGGAGTGTTTAAATGTGCAGGAAAAGAACAAATTACACTTGGAAGATCCCTATTGAAGCTCCTTGGACCAATAATAGATGTGGGAAAGGGGACCATGCAGTTTGCTTCTCCACCAAACAATCATATGTTCCTCAAGGTTAAAAATAAAAGTAAGAGAGGTAAGGGCAAGAAATTTGGTTTTAATGCTTCTTCATTTGAGAACAGTTGATTCTTTTTCTTGCTTCTTATGCCTAACTTAAAGGCGTTAAAGAAAAGTACTTATTGGGCAATAATCCAAAAGTTTTAGATGAGTCTTGGAAGTTATTACTTCTGTAATAACCACTCATTATCCTTTTTATTTTGATTTTTGTGCCAAGAGTAACCTCTAATGACAGAGAAGTAATGATTGGAAAAGTTGATGTCCCGAAACAGATTTCTGTGCTTCACCGTAAAAATTCGTGTAAAATCTCTGTATGTCCTTCTGAGGCGTGAATTTTTGTTCTTCTGCCCCAGGTTGTTATCTAACTTTCGTTAGTTCAACGCATTTTGATTTGAGCAACAGAAGGTCTTCAAAAAAATTCGTCTTTACCGGCTGGTCTGTTTTGACAGATTTCTGGCATTATTTGCATTTGCTTCTTGTTGGTTCCTTTTTAAGTTCTTTTAGGGAATCGAGCTTTTTTAGGGAAGTGATACAGTAGCTTGTGTTTTAATGAAATTTTTATTGGTGTTTAAACTAAACCCAAAGACTTATTATCTTGAGTGCACTAATGTTGCTAATAAAGATTGTGTGAAGTTTTGTATGAAGGAAAAATTTCAGGTGTATGGAAGGAATGAGTAATGAGATGAAGGATGGACAAAAGCTATCTTGGGTTTACATTTTTTATTCTAGCAATATTGCTTTATGGAGAGGTTGACATCACGGACCCACTAGCCTGCAGCATCCCTCGAGTTTAATGGTCGGGTTTGAAAAAAAAGTTAAATACTTGTACAGAGAGGCTGGCATCGAGAACCCACCTGCCAGAACATACAAGGCTGCATCTAGGACCCACATGCCAGAACATACCAGACAACCTGACGTGGCGGCCTCAGCAGCAATACCATACACGGCTTCCACATCGAGTAACGTTGCCAAGGTTAAAACATCGGACGCGGCCGAAAAAAGTCCATCATACGCAGGTTTGATTTACAGAGAGATTGGCATGTGGGAGCCAGCAGCGCGGCCTTATACAGGTTCTGCCTCGAGCGATGTTGCCAAGTTCAAAATAGGGAGGCACGAGCGAGAAAAAAGTCCACCATGAACACATTTCTTCTAATGAGAGGATCACATGGGGGACCCAGCAGCCTGGAAAAACAGCAAAAAATCCATCATACACACGTTTCTTCTAATGAGTGGATGACATGTGGGGCCCTTCATCATGATTAAACGGTGGATGCAGCAAGCAACACTATCAAGTTCAGAACACGGAGGCCTGACCGAGGGAAAAAATTCTATCATACACACGTTTCTTGTAATGAGAGGATGGCATGTGGGCTCCAGGAGTTTGATTAAATGGTAGATGCATCTATCATCACTATCAAGTTCGGAACAGGGTAACGCGAGCGAAGAAAATAATTCCATCATACACACGATTCTTATAATGTGAGGCTGACATAGAGGACCCAGCAGCGTGACTAGATGGCAGATAGATGGAGCAACTTTATCGAGTTGAAATCAGGCAGGCGTGACCGAAAAGTATGGTCCGCTAGAGACACTGACGTCCGGGAACCACACGCCTCAGAAGACTTTGGCGAGTCAACATCACACGAGGAAACGAAAATCTTGCTTCTGCCACGCGCAGGTTGAGCTTCCTCCACATTTTTAGCAGTTCCGTCATAGTAGAGGGCCACGATACCAGAAAAAAAGTTTTCTATTGGCCAGGGCCGAGCCAAGAATTTCATCGCGGAACACGCGCCTTCTACGACGACCGTCGGGCCAAGTCATTGCGGAAGGAAACTTTTCTTGTAGTGATCACTCATAAGTCCAACACTAAATTTCAAGCACAAATACCATCTCATATGCAGCTATCTATCATCGTGACGAAGTCCCCAATGATGGTGTTTGTTTGCACAAATTATCCCTAGATTATTGTATGGGCCGATGAGAGCACAACAACAGGGTAATTCAATGAATCAATTGGAGAAAGAATGTATTCGTCACCACCCGATGTGCTTTTGGTCTGCATGACGACATTCTGAGGGGAAGTATATGCATTACATGAGAATGGAGACATCATATCGACCAACATCCAGTTAGAGCAGCGCACGAGCACTGTCATGATTGTCAAAATAATATTAGCCCATGTCTTTGAAAAGATACACGGAACCTACAAATTTTACCTAGTGGAGTTAGATGGTGATCCGCTTCTTGTGTTAAACGGGGATTTCGCCACAGGTCAACCGGTGTTGTACCAAGTGGACATGGAGAACCGCTCTCTCTAGGACGTCGGTGACATTGGAAGCCATGCCCTCTTTGTTGATTTCCATTGGTATATCTCGATCGACACCAGGTTGCACTCCACAGTAAAACCTGGTTGCATATACTACACAAATTATATCAGACTATACAATCATAATGAGCAAGCCTGGGAAGAGGAACCAACAATGGTTTTTCATGGCTTAGGTCATCATCATCTATAACATACACTGAGGCCTTACCCTCTAGACAAGATACTGGCAGCACACTTCGAACGGAGAGAGGTCAATGAATAAGTGATGCAACACTCGGGAGCCGATGACGATGAAATATATAGGGCATAATGAATCCTATATTCATCCTAGGTTATTTGCTAGCATTTTCAGGTCTATTCGAAGTAGAAATTTGTATTGGGTTTATATTATTTTGATCAGCAGTATGTGTATTACCTTTCAGATAAAATTGTTTCGTATTTAATTTTATTACTTTCAGAATTCAAAGTATTTATTTTCAGTAGCTTCTTTCAGAATTCTCTATGTTAGCTTTTAGAATTATGTGCAAGTACTATGTTTCAACTTTTACAATCACAGTACTCAAGTTGTAATTACTGATTCAAAAAATCTAACAGAGATTAGAGTCTCATGAAAATCTCTCGAACTCACGATGACGGACCCTCTCGCGAGCAACCCAAACAACCGGAATGCATGTGGACAGGAAATCTTTCGGAATTCTTTTGTACTATTAACTTCCATGCTTCTTTGTAGTAGCTTCTAGTTCGCACAATCATAATCATACCCGGCAAAATCTTCCAAAAGTAGACTAAACAGGAAAATATATTGTATATACACACTAGGTTTTAAACAAGTAATTAATTGTTCCAAACTACGTCGTACTAGTTAAACTTAACAGTTCCCAACCACAACTACACTCTAGATAGTCTAGAACACAAACATCATGTCCAACATCTCTTCTGTGGTCTTCTTTCTAGTGATTAGCATGGCTTGTCCAACCTTCAGATCATCTCCAATCTAGTGGAATTTCTTCCACCCCTGATTGCTGAAGACGGCACGACCATCTAGGTCTGTCTTGTGTGCAATTGGGGTGATGTCAAAATCTCCTAGGTGTACTCTGTCCACGCCATCATAAGGGATGCCCTTGGAGGAAACCACTTTCGTAGGTAATCTCTACGATGTCGCGCCATGGATTGAAAAGAAGAAGTAATCATGTCATACGATGACCACCACAAGTTATATACGAATCCATAGAAGGAACAAACTAAAGGTAGTTGCCATACCATCTTATGTTGGACAAGATTTGTCATTTTCAAATAGGTCACAAATGGAACCCGATGAAGGTGTTGACTGGTGGTAGGGTATCTAGGAGGTGTTCCATCTCATCATCGATAAGGTGGCATCTTTGGGCGACAACCATAGATTCATATACGTCTTCGTCGCCACCAAGACCATAGATATAGAGAATAGTTATCCTCGACACGGGCCCTGTAAAAGAAAAACATAACATTTGTTCCCCAGTAAGATCATTTTGTGTAATGAATTGCTTCCATCCTTCACCTCCCATGATAGTCATGTTCTTTTGTTTATTGAGGTCAATCTTGTAGGTGCGCCCAAGCACCTTGAAGGGCACACTTTCATATTCAGCTGTGGCTAGATTAAACATGAACCTTGAATTGCATGACACAGTTAGTTCACCAAAACCAAAAGAATCATACATCAAACAAATGGTTAAAGACTTACAATGTAGTTTGAAAGAAAAATCCTTGTTACCACTTACCACTGAGTTCTGGAACCCGTCTAACTTTGACAAGTAGATACAAAAGGACATGCCCGATGACAACCTGGATTCGCAATTGCTCTTGTATACTAGACACAACGCAATAGTTAGTTAGGAAAAAATGATGAATGTCTAAATGATATATAGAACTAAACTCCCAAAAGAAATAGACTATATATATATTAAACATATTATAAGTTAAGCACCTGATTTGGGATCCTAGTTTTCTTAGCTTTGGAGATTCTAACAACCACAACATCAAGTGCTCTGAACCTCGCTTTCTTAGGTCTCTTGACTAGTTGCTTCACATCGTCATCAGATGCTCTGAACCTTTCTTTCTTAGGTCTTTTGACTACATGCTGCTTCACATCATAATCATCATCATCATCGGATGTGATATCGATTAAGCCAGCGTTGGTTTTATACATTTTAGAAATTAGTATGAGAAATGAGTTTGTTGGACGTTTAGTTAGCTAGCTAGCTAGTCAGTTGTTTTCAGTATTCATGAGATGTCTTTAACTTGTTGTACCAAACTTGTTGCAGCTAGGATAAATCATGGTTGCAAAAGTAATGTGTATTTATCTTTTGTTGATTTCAAACATGGTGCAACCAGGAACAATAACCATGGATTTTATACATTGTTGCAAAACCAGGAACAATTGCGTGTGTGTTTCTCAAAGATTCATTCTAAAAAATATTTTGAAATGTCGGAAATATGTGCAACCAGGAACAATCATAACAAACAACTTAAAAGGTACTAACAAACAACTAGTTAAATAGGTTCGATCAAAACCACCACATACTAATAGTAGTAGTTAATTACACAACCCAAACGATATACTATAATAGTACGCCCATTACATAAACAAGAGGCAGCAACAGGCAACAGGAGGCAGTAGAGGCAATAGGAGGCGGCAGCAGAGGCAACATGAGGTGGCAGTAGGAGGCAGCTGAGGTAACATGGGCTAGCAATTAGGGCCACCAAGTAATGTGACCGAGGTTGGCATACTTGCTTAGGTAAACCATGAAGGCAACGTTCTTGGCCTTCGTATGATTTGCAGGCCGCTGTCCTCCACATGAAATGCCCCCGGCATGCTGCACGATGTTGTTCATGTCTTCCACAATCCTTCGTACACAGAAGGGGCACCTGTACTTGTTTGGACCTCGGTGGAAGGGGAACCTCCCATTCCTCATCTTCTTCAGCATGTGGCAGATTTTTGTGTGCATAGACCACATACTTTCACCGACATCGCTATCTCATTCCTGCGAATTAGCAAGTAGAGAGAAGAAGTCAGTGAATGAAAAAATAATCTCCCAAAATCATGAGATTAAACTAGGAAAGGGTTGTGTTGAGACATTAATGTTAGCATGTGCGCACAAGTTGAACCAACTTTTGAACAATCTAGTCCACCAAACATATATTTGTTTGCATACATATATGATAAAATAAGTTTATATAAAATTATACCGTTCTTTCAAATAATTTGAATGAATCTATACAATATTAAGTATATAAAGATACATCCAAATTCTAATAAAACTGAGAAATCCTTTTTAGGACGGATGGAGTAATTCTTTCCATTTATCTTATCAGTAAATTGATAAAACAAAAGGAAGTTATGACTATCTAGTTTTATTCAGTTTGAACATGGTATAAAGAGGAATTTGTTTTCTACAAAATATATACTCAGTGTATTATGAATTTAACAATTTGTTTCCCTAAAAATTACAGATATGAACTACAGAGAGAAATTTAATTTAACAGCATTATTTTAATGCATCTATTCATATAAATAGGCAACTTACTATAACAGAGATTGAATGACATGCATGATACAGTATTTAACATATACACTCCAATTAAGTTAAAATTATACTGTTCTTTCAAATAATTTGATTGAATATCTATACAAGTTTCAATATATATAGATACATCCAATTTTTAATAAGAAAACTGAGACATCTTTTTTTAGGACAGATAGAGTAATTATTTCCACTCATCTTATTAGTAAACTGGCAAAACAAAAAGAAGTTATGACTAGAACATGGTATAAATAGGTATTTGCTTTCTCCTGAATATAACGAGTCAATTAATTTGTTTCCCTAAATATAACACAGATAGACATTTGTCTACATTTTAATGCATCTATACATATACATACAAAACTTACTATAAAACATAGATGAACTTACTAAATAATATGTTAAGTTAATTTTAACAAGGTTTCAATAAATTAGACACTGGCTTTCAGTTACGGAATATTAAATTTTTGTTAATGTAATCAGGAGCTCGTATGATTAGTATATATATGTGACTTTTATCATACAAATCAAACTATACATTGGATAGCATGAACACAACCTAGATAAGAGATCTGTACTCCACATGCAATTATATCACTAGAAAATATCTATCAAAATGACCAACATAAGATGAGCATAGAAATACTAGGCGCCTAGAACTACTAGGGGCGGATCAAATCAAACTAGAAAATGTGTGACTGGAATGACTAGGGGCAAATCAAAATGACCAACAAAAGATGAGAATAGAACTACTAGGCGCAGAAAAAAAATTAATCAAACTCTAAAATATCAGAAAACCCTAGAAATTAAAATATGAACTTTATCATAGTTCAGATCTAATTATCCCCGGTTCTCTGTCGCTGGGTTCTTGCTCGAACATGAATAGATCCATAGGTTCTTCATCCTTGCTATCGTCGAAGTAATTGTAGTCCTCCTGCACCACCACCAGATCTACAACTGCTTCCTCTTCGACCTTGTTATCTACTTCCTTCTTGATGATGGCATTGGTTGTCTCCTTGTCGATGATGACCTTGGTGTCCTTGGCAAACACCGGTCTTGATCTCTTCATCTTTGCGAAAACGATCTCGTACTTATTTCTAGGGTTTCCTTCTGTTCTTTTGAGTGCAGAGGGAAGAGTGGGATGGAGTGTTGAGAAATGACTGGGAGATGATGGGGAGACCGTGTGGCTGATGTCTTTTAAATGACTGGGAGACGATGCGGAAGTTGGGCGGTGGGAGTGCATGTGGGGTGGGAAACTAGTACATCGCATGTGTCAATGCAAAATGCACGAGTGGAAAACAGTGTATACACAACTCGATTTCTTTTGCATTTAATCATTTTTAGGCATGTCAATGGAAAATGCAAAAACCACTTGATTTCTTCTAATTTTTCAATAAATCATTTTTACTCTAGATACTCCATGCATGCATGCATGCGGACCAAAAACTTTCCTACATGTTTTTGGTCTTTGTACACCATGGTTAGACACATGGATCCCCTAGAGTCATTGCACATTGATATCCAGTAGTCATTGATCCACATGACCACATTGCATTGTTCTTTTCCAAAACCACATTGATATATATATCTACACATGAACACACATATGTACACTCTAGTGGATTCTGTGATGCAACTACTGTCACTGTACTAGTGCAACATGCAATGTGGAAGCTGCTTTAATTTCCTATGTGTTTTTGGTCTGTATGACCATGATGGTTTGACACATATGGATCCCTAGAGTTGTTGCATGTGTTCTTTTCCTAAACCACACATTGATATATCCACTAGAGTCATTGATGATCCACCACATGACCACATTACATTGTGTTCTTTTCCAAAACCACATTGATATAGACCACACACACATACTATAGTGATTATGTGATGCAACTTCTATCACACTGGTGCATGCAATGTGGAAGTTGCTTTCCTATGTGTTTTTGGCCTTATACACCATGGTTTACCACTTGGATCCCCCTAGAGTTGTTGCACATTGCATGTGTTCTTTTCTAAGACCACCTTGATATCTACATGACCACACACTCCAGTGGATTCTATGATGCAACTTCTATCTCACACTGGAGCAACATGCAATGTGGAAGATCCTTTCCTATGTGTTTTTGGTCTCTGACCATGATGTGGTTTGACATATATATATATATATATATATATGGATCCCCTAGAGTGATTGCATGTTTTTTTCCTAAACCACACATTGATATCTCCACTAGAGTCATAGATGATCCACATGACCACATTACATGTGTTCTTTTCCGAAACCACATTGATATAGACCACACACACCTACTTCAGTGATTATGTGATGCAACTTCTGTCACACTAGTACATGCAATGTGGAAGTACATTTCCTATGTGTTTTTGGTCTTCTACACCATGGTTTGCCACTTCGATCCCCCTAAAGTCATTGCACATTGCATGTCTTCTTTTCCAAAACCACATTGATATCTACATGACCACACACACCTAATGGATCCTGTGATGCAACTTCCATCACACTGGTATAACATGCAATGATGGAAGCTACTTTCCTATGTGTTTTTGGTCTCTATGACCATGATGTGGTTTGGCACATATATATGGATCCCCTAGAATGATTGCATATGTTCTTTTTCGAAACCACACATTGATATATCCACTTAAGTCATTGATGATCCACATGACCACATTACATGTGTTCTTTTACAAAACCACATTGATATCTACATGACAACACACACTCAAGTGGATTCTGTGATGCAACTTCTGTCACACTGGTGCATGCAATGTGGAAGTTGCTTTCCTATGTGTGTTTTGCTTCTACACCATGGTTTGTCACTTGGATCCCCTAGAGTAATTGCACATTGCATGTGTTCTTTTCCAAAAACACATTGATATCTACATTACCACACACAGTCCACTGGATTCCGTGATGCAACTTCTATCACACTGGTGCAACATGAAATGTGGAAGCTGTTTTCCTATGTGTTTTTGGTCTTTATGACCATGATGTGGTTTGACCCATTATGACACCCTCGTGATCAGGGTTAAACAAATCTAGACCTTATCCTAACATAAGCTTAACCTAGAGGTCGAGGATATCCAGTGAGAAATCGGTAACAAAATAGTAACCCCGCGACACAAAAATTATTACAACAAGCTCAAAGCTGAGCAAAGAACCAAAATATTACAAGCAGAGGTCACTGACCACAAACATCAAACAACGGAAGGACAATTATGTTATTAAGTATAGCCAACTTAACAAATGGCCTAAGAGGCCAGAAGCATAACGATGACGTCCTATCCCATAGATTCCAGGCTGCTGACCGTGAACCCCAAGCTACTCGTTGGTGTCGACATCATACGAAACTCGTCTTCAGGGGAACACTTACTCTGCTACAAAAGTATCAACAAAGCAAGGGTGAGTGCAGGGTGTACTCCGCAAGACTTATGGCTGGTGGGGTTATTTTGCATAAAGCCATCTTTGTTTGTAAAACAAGAGGGAGAAGAAGCTCGTCTAATCAGAACATTTTTAAAGGGGATAAGAGAGCGACATCTTCAAAGAACTGATTATCATCTTGATATCCACCAAAGTAATCCTCATCTCACAACTAGGATCACCACCTCGTACCCATGAGGAAGCATCCTTAAGCACACATGGAAACCTCCAAGTTTTAAGATTAGGTTATAGTTCTCTATGATCTTAGAATTCGGTCACCAAGCATTCACAACCATGAACATGGCTTTTCAAAAATATTTAACCCTGCAGGGGTGTACAAGTTTACCCACACGTACCGATCGACTCTTAATGCCACTATAGTTGAGCCCTCTTCTTTGGAAGGCTGGCAGAGGGTGGGTAGACACGACCTTTACCTTGCTTTCACCGAGACCATGAGTCACGCGCTAAGGAGGGTTTTGTCGTAATGGGTCAAATCCCGAAGCCGGTCCCTAGAGATGTGAGTCAGAGATGGTTTACCAGGGCTCCATCAACCCCAAGCAACCCTGGCTATGCTTACCTACCTGTATGATGCACCTCCTTCACCGCCTTCGAGAACAACCAAATATGCATATGTCGAATGAAACGCTCGAACTATGTGACTCATGGAATCTACTAGGCAAGTTAGTTGCTCATGAGGTTTTCTAGGCCCCGTGTGGATGTACGCTCGTCTCGGTTCCAAAGGCAAGAACTTAGTTCCTAGTAGTGGCGAGCATGGGACTAGAAAAAACACATCCCACTATGGCCTCCCATACAAGACTTAGCATGTTTAACCTTTACCACTTATCTTACCTCATCTGTATACCTCGTTCTCCTGTCATACTAGATTCTTTGCATTTGGTACATCATCTGGATGAACCAGAATTGACAGCTAAGCATGGCTAAGCACGACACATATCCAAGCTCTAGCAATGCACACAAGCCAAATCTAGTTATGCTAGGAGCAGTGGATCAGGTAATATAAGCTCAAAGGGAGTAATGCAACATATAGGATACTATATCTATCGATAAAAGACCACAGTAGAATCGTATGCATCGTGGCAGAAGGAAATACTTTGGAAAGCATAGGATTGTATAATGGTGGGGCTATGCTTTCCTTGTTTGTTGATACCAAGATATAGATCTTCGAAAGACTTGTAATTGACTTGGTTATAGTTGGTCAAGTATTGTTCGTCGATCTTGGATGGTGTTGATCTCGGTCTTCGATCTCGATCTTGATATCATATTCTACCGGTAAGAAGCAAACACCGGAAAGAAAGAGGGAACAACAATCAACACATGGCATCGATGTAATGCTCAAGAAAAGATGATGATATGACAAGTTAAATAAAGTTGAAATGTAACCCTAAAGCATGCTTGACAAATGAAACAGGGTTCCGACGGGTGCAAACCCTAATTCGAAGAAATCCCGGATGTATATGAGAGGGGTCACTTTGTTCTTCTAAACTTGACATTTAAGTTGTTAAACAATGCATGATTTTTATTCTAAAGTGTAGATCTCATTTTTCTGAACATTTTGATATATTACTCATAATTTTCTGACTTACAAATAATTAGTTATTGAATTTCTAAGGTTTAAACCTTTTTCTAAAATTAATAAAACAATTTATTAAACTTTTTACGAAATATAACAAAACTGGGAAACCTTTTACACCGGGGCAAAGGATACCCACAGCAGCTGACAGATGGGCCCTGGGTTGCCTCAGCTGCCACCCAGGCCAAGTGGGACCCAGACCGGGGTTGACTGGGTCAGACCAGTGCATTGACGTCATGATGACACAGGCGTGACATCATCCCACCGGCTGCGCTCAGATCGGTGATGTGGGTGGCGATTGGATGTGAGCGGGCAAGCGGGGGCGGGCTCATTTGAGCCATGGTTGCAAGGCGAGCCTCTGGGTGGCGGCACCGCTCAAGTTGGCTCATCGGAGCGACACCTACGACAGCGTCTGGTGGCGGCAGACAGCGGCGCATCACGTAGGAGCGGGCCAGAGCGAGAGAGAAGGGGAGAAGGGGTCCAGGAGGACCATGTGCTCATCCTGGAGATCCAGGGGCCGATAGAGAGTCGTGAGGCAGACCAGAGCGATGGCGAGACGGTCGGCGGAGCACGTCGGGGTCAGGAAGTGGCGGCCAATGCAGGCGATTGCGGCCTTCCTGGCTCGATTTCGTCTGGGAGGAGAAATATGGTGGCTAGGGGAAGCTCAAACTACGACCGACTGAGCTTGGGGAGGCCGGAGATGGCGACGCGAGATGGCGGTCAGAGCTAGGGTTGCAGAGCCACCGCACGCGAACCACACAGAGGAAGAGATAGAGGGAAACGCGGATCGAAAGTGAGGGCACGTCACGGGCATTCTTATTCTCTGCTCGGCGGTCGGTGGCGGGCATCGCAACGATCGGGAGGATCGACGGACGGCAGCGGGACACAAAGTTGCTTTAGCGCTGTCCTTCTAGTAGAGGAAGAAGAAAGAAGAAAGTGTGAAGGGGTATCGGGCTGGCTGGGGCTGCGGCTGGGCCGAGATGGGTCGCGTAAAAGGAAGAGAAGAGAGGGAGGTTGCTAGCCTGCGCGACCTAGAAGCTCTGGCTCTCTTTTTTTTAACAAAAGCTTTTCTAATTCTGTTTTCTCCTCTATCTCTTTTGTAATTGAAATACAAACTTGTTTTGATAATATGAAAATACTAGAAGGTTTTTAAAATATGGAAATATTGTAGGGACCCTTTAATCAATTTGGGCTCCATTATTTTTGTGATTTCAAAATTCAAAACCATTTTGAGTTGATTTGCAAGAGAGAGGGAATTTAGGGTTTAGGGTTTTACTTTATTTTCTTCTGCATGCAATTTAGAAGATGATGCTCAAGAATGCATAAACAATCCTAATTAGGATTAGATAAAACTGGGGTGTTATAGATCTATCCCCCTTACGAGAACCTCGGCCCGAGATTCTGCAAGTAGGAAGAAGGAAGATAAACAAGATCACTTCTAAGGATAAGAGGGAAACACACTAAAAATACATAGAGTATCTCATGGTCAACTCGAGATGTGTTCAGAGACAATCTTAGATGACAACATGAAACACATCAAGCTAGTGGAGGAAACAAAAGGAGATAGGTTTCAAGTTGTTAGATAGCTGGTCTTCATAAGAATTAAGACCATGGAGATTCAGAAGAGTTTAAGCTTCTGAAAAGGAAAGCTTACAACAGGAGGAACATGATCACAGACTTCAAGAGAGAACCTCTACTAAATTGCTTAAGTAGAGCTTCCAGGGATACAAAGATACGGATAACCAAGTTGTTGAACTACTTTTGATATAGAAGAGTCACTCTTTCGTACAACAGAAGGCTAAGATAGAAAGGTGTTTTGTGGCGAGGACTCATAGGAGTCACAAGCAACATGTAACAAGAGAAACTTCTGATTACCAAAATCATCGTCACTCTTAAACATGATCGAGAAACAAAGGAAACTCTTTATTCATCTAGGTTTATGATCGAGAAACATAGGAAACTCTTTATTCATCTAGGTTTATCAAAATATTTGCTAAAGATTGTGATATCACTTTACACCACCAGATAAATAGGTAAAAAGATTCCTGATGACACGAGGAAACAGAAACTTCATTCTCAAACTTTAATTACTTGGCACAACAAGACGCTTGCCAATGTAAAAGGGTCTAGAGGATCGACTGAGAGACATTTAGCAACACTACTTTAAATGTTCTCCTTTATATTCGATAAACAAACCATCAAGTAAAGGTCAGACTTCAGATACAAAGGAAACCATAAGCGCAACTCCTATAACAAATCATAGAAGGAGCCTCATAAAGAGTGGTTGTCAGTGATGATTCAAGAGAATGTGGCAATAGGTCTTCCAACTCATTATGTTAGCCATTACATCATTTTTTGTCGGGTTTACAAAGAGACCGATGTCAAAACCTTGATGAACATTAACCATCGTTGCTTATTGAGATTCAGCTCTGGTTAGGTGGAATGATACTTCAGACTCAGCATGGCTGAATAGAAAGTTTGCAACATTTACCACGAAGGTAAAGTTACTTGATTCTCAAGACATGGACTACAGTGTTAAGCTCCAAAAGACTGAGCTACATTGTGATACCCATGTATTAGCAACTTGTTAGAAGACAATTGCTCATACGTCTAGCACTTGCAATGAAATACAACTGTGTCCTTGAGGTACAAAGATAACTCTACTCAAATTCCACGACGACATCTTTCTACCATTGCGTGTGAATTGATGAAGGTCAATTCTATCATCCAGAACACATACTTCAAGATAACCCAAAGACTATTCTCGAGATTTTTCCAACATTAATGCCAAATTTTCCATATGAATCTATTCTAGCTTGGAGAAGATAATGATGCTATCGATGGGCTCAACAACAAACTTATGGAGATAGTCTAGGAAGATGGGATCATATGTCCTAAACAAGGAAAAGTATTTGTCAGACCAAAGAACATGAGGACGTACTCAAGTGAAGCATCACGAGTAGCAACATCATAAAGATAGTCCTTGAAACTGAGGTTTATTTGACAATAACCCAAATCAAATCAAAGGTGGGGGAAGATAACATATCCACAAAGGAAACACTACTTCTTCAGCACGAACAGAACTAGACATCCCTTTAAGATGAACTAAGTCAGATAGAACTTTTGTCTTCCAACTGTCCAAGTTGTTTTTTAAGCTCAACCAACTAGTTTAGAGGTATCTAGTAAGAATCCTTGGAGAAAGGAGCAGTTCAAAGAACTTGCTTTCTCAAGAACTTAACAAAATGGTCATGTGGCAACATGGCGATACTTCTAGTAGACATCTTGAATATCATGGACCACAGTTATGTCACTTAGTTCGAGAGGAAACTTGCTTGGTACGGGAAGAAGACATAGTCTTAGAGCTTCGGCACAAGCCTAACTCTTTGACCGAAGAGAGTGCACCAGAATAGTGGACGTGGTAGCACGATCATCCTTTGCGTAGTGATAGGGTTAACCATCATGCTAAGAATGACAAAAAAAATGTCCTTGGAGTTTAAAGCAACAAGAATTGCTAAGAATCTCAGATGACCACATTATTACGCACACGCATCATTCATGATCATGAAAGCTCGGAGGAAGGGTGGATAATAATATGTAAGATCATCACTTCATTAAGGGGTCATGAAACTCAACATGACCTCTTAGTGTATAAGAGTGTGATACTTAAAGGTAGAACATATCAGAAGCTAATCAATGCCTCTTAATCTGCAGATTACAATACTTTGACCTGGTCCTAGATATGACAACGTACCGGAGTTTGTTTCTCCTAACATCCCGAAATGGTTTGTCTTGATGGACCACAAGAGTATCTTGCACCAGAAGAGATACCAATGCACAGTTACTACCTAGCTATCAAATGGTAGAGAAAGGTCAGAAACAACAAGCGGAAGGAACATGCTCAGGATAGGATCCCGAGATGTGGATGCATAGATTATCAATCTTCCGAAAACCAATGCATGGAAGGGAGAGGTGTGGCAGAGTTACGAATATAGATGCGAGGTTCTAGAGGAGTACTCTTGTCGTGATCTATTTGGTTCCACTAAAGAACATCTGCCATAGCTGGTGGTAGCGGAAGTCCTTAATTGTCGAGATTCAATCGTGACAAAGACCACAATCTTGAAGGCCAGTATTATAGTACTAGCCATCCTAAATTATGTTTGCACATTAACAACACGGGTCAAAGGATTGGATCTTGGGTTAAATATCAGCTTCATGTACAAGATTCATAACACCAGAATCTAGCACGATCCGGGATATTCGGTTCAAGTCCAAGGGTTAAAACCCAAGAAAGAAGTAACTACTACTTGAGCAATACAGCGTACACTACAAGGTAGTAATCACGAGGTAGCTTCCAAAAGAAGAAACGACTTCTGAGGTACCCAACAAATAAAAATGAGGCACCCGAGGAAAAAGGAAACCTCGAAGCCTAAAACAGAACACTATGGATCCTGCAATATAATATTGTGGGCCCATAAGATGGAGAGATCATGATGGACAGGAATCTCTCGACTGAAATGGAGCAAAGGGGGAACAAGGAATTTACAACACACACAACTCTAGAGAACTTAACACTAGGTCCACTTGCTAAGAAACGACTTTCCCAAAAGGCACCTAAGCTTTGAAAGACTAGAAGAGATATCAAAAAAATTCCAACTCAACACAAGATTAGATGACCCAGAGTTAGAGCGATACCAGATAAGGAGAAAAAGAAGCATACTACAGTTTTCACAAATACTTTTCAACTTTTTAAATAGGTTTTACAAGCATTAGACTCAACATCAACCAATAGCAAGGTTTTCCTATGGTCGGTACTGCTCTGATACCAAAACCTGTGACACCCCCGAGATCAGGGTTGAACAAATCTAGACCTTAGCCTGACATAAGCTTAACCTAGAGCTCGAGGATATCCAGTGAGAAATCGGTAACACAATAGTAACCTTGTGACACAAAAATTATTACAGCAAGCTCATAGCTGAGCAAAGAACCAAAATATTACAAGCAGAGGTCACTGACCACAAACGTCAAAAAAAACGGAAGGAAAATTATGCTATTAAGTATAGTAACCTTAACAAATGGCCTAAGAGGCCTAAAGCATAACGATGACGTCCTAGCCCATAGTCCAGGCTGCCAACCGGGAACCCCAAGCTACTCGTCGGTGTCGATGTCGTACGGAACTCGTCTTCAGGGGAACACTTAGTCTGCTACAAAAGTATCAACAAAGCAAGGGTGAGTAGATGGTGTACTCCGCAAGACTTATGGCTGGTGGGGTTATTTTGCATAAAGCCATCTTTGTTTGTAAAACAAGAGGGAGAAGAAGCTCGTCTAATCAAAACATTTTTAAAGGGGATAAGAGAGCGACATCTCCGAAGAACTGATCATCATCTTGATATCCAACAAAGTAATCCTCATCTCAAAAGTAGGATCACCTCTGCCAAATTCAAACATTCCGCTAAACTGCCCCGTGAAGTAGACGGTCGGTACCCACATGTCGGTCATCTGTCCGTGATGCGAGCGCCAACGCGGCAACCTCTTAGGCAAATCGAGGAACTAAGTGGATTGGATGTGTTGACCAATTTCACAAATCCATTCGCTCCTTTCCCCTAGCACTGGTAGCGTGGAAATCCACCCGCTAGGCAGAACGATCCCTTCGGACATTTGACTTCTGGCGCCAAGTTGCTACGCCTAGTTTTTGCGCCCATTCGTTGATCCTGAGCTCCAATGGCGCATGCCATAGCCTCCATTCCAAGGCTCTTTCCTGCCTCCGCTGCTGACGAGCTGAGCAGCTCGGAGGATGGCAGATCCTACTACCAAGGAAGAAGAAGTTATAGCTACATGCGGGTGAGCTACCCTTCTCTTTATTATTCGCACTAATTATAACTGCTCGTTGGCTACTGAACCTAAAATTGTTTGTTAGCCCAATGCTGACAAACATATTTTGTCCATAGTTTTCTTTCAGGTGGGATCTCCGCAGACCACGCTTACCTGGTTACGGTAGCCCTCTTTAGGTACAACTCTAAATCAGCAAGGGTGATGGGCAAGTGGTATGGACACCATTGTATCACGATGGAAGAAGGACCTGAGCAGATCTGCACTATCCTTGGTATGGTTGCTGCTCTGCGTAATCATGATGAAATATGGCCGAAGAAGACTGCAAAGTTCAGCTTCATGGATGAACGAGGCATCATGATTCCTCTAAATTGTGACAGTCAGCTTATTGGGTTGATGAAAATGTATGCTTCGGCTTGCATGTTTGAGCTGAATTGTGACGTACTAGATGTGGAAGTTGCTGCAACTGTGATTTTCCCTTCTATTCTTAGACAGGGTGGTCGCTCGAACCCAATTAGCTCCTGGTAAGCAAAAGTCTCTTAGGGTTCGCATGTTGTGCTGAATTGTAATTTTTGTTTTATTTACTCTATAGATATTGGGTAGTTATGCAACATTCATATTTATTTGATAGGAAGCGCCGCAAGGTTAGAATCATGACTACCGGGTCAGCCATTTTGCTTCCGTAAGAAAATAAAAATGAGTGGAAAGATGATGCTGGATATGATTCTGGTGCTGATTATCCCGGCGATGCAGAGTACGTGAAGCTATGAAAATTGGCACCGAGGAAGAGGAAGAAGGCAGGAAATGAAGAATCCAGTGGACATGAAGGCTTGGCACCCATGTTGGGGAAGAAGGCTCCTAGCAATGACAATGCATAGTAATGTGTTGAACTTGAACCTATATATGTAATTCGATTAAATTCTGGAGCTCTGTGTGTGGAACTTTGCGGGGCGAAACAATCTACCCATGTTCTTGGAGTAAAATGTACCATGACTTAGGTTTCGGAAACGCGCGAGTCAGTAGTTGAATCCCAAATTGTGATTGAGCCACTACTATATGAAAACACGCAGTACCGGTTCCATGATTACTGAGGGGCAGGAGGTCTCCAAATTCGATGGAATGTAAGTGGCACATAAATAAATTATTTAAGCTGCTACACTCCATGAAGAAGCAACTTGTTTCAGCTACTACACAATGACATGGCAGCATAAACAACAATAGAAACTGATAATGCCCAAATGATGAGGAAATCGGTACCACTTTCTGGCCTAATCTTGAGCCCATCTATCTCACCGCCTCCCTGCTCCTGCATCCCCTGCATCTAGCAAAGCTCCCGGATCTCCACTAACCGGGTGTACGTGCTTCCACTTTATAAATTGTGGTTGTGCCATCTGCATGCGGCACAATCCACGTAGATTACGTTTAAACAAACCACCAATGTCAGAATACCACCATGATCAGACAAAAGGAAGTAATGCAGGTTTAAGACAGATTAAGGGGCGACCAACTTTTTTTCTCCCAGGACTCCGGGGTCACTATTTTAGACCGCTAGGTCATCAAGTACTACTATTACAACTTAAAAAAGCACGGAGCTCAATATAAATAGAGCTAGTTATCACACATTTCCTTGATCTTCCTAATCTTAGCCCGATGTGCATCTTCCTAGGAGAGCAAGGATCAAATTGTCTGCTCCTTCCTTTTAGCATCTTCCTTGCACAACTTCAATTGTTTCTCTACATTTATCCTCATGCACTTGTCAATACTCGTAGTTGTGAACTACGGGACTTTGGCCTAGTGAAGACCATTCCTTGCTTGAGTCAACTCTTGCTCTACTTTAGTCTCTAGGGCCAACGCCACGTCCCTCTCCTTCTCGACTTTGCTAACCTTGTCTTGCA
Source organism: Avena eriantha (assembly GCA_910589775.1). NCBI lineage: Eukaryota > Viridiplantae > Streptophyta > Magnoliopsida > Poales > Poaceae > Avena > Avena eriantha. The sequence goes on from OU342742.1 coordinate 287,170,298, forward strand.
CCCCCTAAGATCTCGATTAAGCTTGGTTGTGTCAAATAGGTCCCATAGCTTCATCTCAGCACTGTCAAGAAGTGATCTGACTATAGATTCTTTCAACTCAATAGTCATATCCCATAGTTTGTCCTGCATTTTCTGCATCGATTTGGGCCACTCTGGATCTAACCATTTGACAACACCGCAACCTTTGCCTTGCATCATTGCACGTTGTCGTTGACACCTTAGAAACCTCATGCCTGCATTTCGTCCTTCGAACGCTACAAATTTAGTGGGCACATATCCATGTTTACATAGCTGAGGACTGTCTTCATCCGCTAAACTATGATAGTCGGAGTCGTACAACGTCTGGTTGGCCTAACACATCATACGCGCATGAGTAAACATACTAGATCTAGCTCAAAATAGATAACTGGCCACAGATGATAGATATAGAGATGAGACGATTCCCATCGAAATCACCATCCCTATCATCACGACGTGTTTCCTCACCGTCTCCCCTTGAACCCATGGCGAGAGGGGGGTGGGGGCTGGGTGGCTGCGGGAGAGATAGCTGGAGGCGCCGTCGGCTTGCGGCTGCAACAGGATGGGAGAGAAGAGGGGAAAATGGCTTCGAGGGGAGGAAGAGAAGTAAAGGGGACGTGACACTGGCATATGTCCCACGGATCTCGTGAGTCGTGACACTCGCAAAGGGCAGCACATGGTGTTGCCAGTTTTTCTAGAGCAAGCGGGCAGTAAGCATGGCTAATCATGTCTCAGAACAACCTACTCCCGGATCGCTCTTACGAAGACCATCCCAATCATCTAAGCGCCACGATTGAATGGTATGTAACAATCATCATGCGGAACAACTGTGTTAGGGCATGCCTTGTAGAAGAATCGGTTGAATGACCACCATTGGGGGGCTAAGGTTAGGGCTCTCCTAAGGTTAGGATCCATACGTGGTTTACGAGCAGAACACACATGCAATGACACTGGTGGATCCATATGTGGTTTGTGAAAAGAACACACATGCAATGACTCTAGCTGTGGTTAATGAAAAGAACACACATGCAATTACACTAAGGGATCCATATGTGGTTAATGAAAAGAACAGACATGCAATGACTCTGGTGGATCCGTATGTCGTTTGTGAAAAGAACACACATGCAATGACTCTAGCTGTGGTTAATGAAAACAACAGACATCTAGTGGCACTGGTGGATCCATGTGGTTTGTGAAAAGAACATACATGCAATGACTCTAGTGGATCCATATGTGGTTTGCGGAAAGAACAGACATGTAATGACACTAGCTATGGTTTATGAGAAGAACACAAATGCAATGACACTGGTGGATTCATATGTGGTTTGTGAAAACAACACACATGCAATGACATAGGTGGATCCATGTGGTTTCGGAGAACACACATGCAATGACACTAGCTGTGTTTAATGAAAAGAACACACATGTAATGGCACTGGTGGGTCCATGTGGTTTGTGAAAATAACAGAAATGTAATGACAATAGCTGTGGTTAATGAAAAGAACACAAATACAATGACACTGGTGGCTCCATATGTGGTTTGTGAAAAGACCACACATGCAATGAACTCTGGTGGATCCATATGTGGTTTGTGAGAAGAACACACATGCTCATGCGGTTTGTGAAAAGAACACACATCCATTGACACTGGTGGATCCTTATGTGGTTTGTGAAAAGAATACACATGCAATGACACTAGTGGATCAATATGTGGTTTATGAAAAGAACACACATCCAATGACTCTAGTGTATCCTTATGTGGTTTGTGAAAATAATAGACATGCAATAACTCTAACTATGGTTTGTGAAAAGAACATGCAATACAATGACTCTGGTGAATCCATGTGTGTTTTGTGAAAGAACATACATTCACTGACTCTAGTTGTGGTCATGAAAAGAACACCCATGCAATGACACTGGTGGATCCATATGTGGTTTGTGAAAATAACACACATGAATGACACTATGGGATCCATATGTGGTTTATGAAAAGAACACACATGAATTGAACTCTAGTGGATCCATATGTGGTTTGTGAAAAGAACACACATGCAATGTCTCTAGTTGTGGTTAATGAAAAGAACACACATGCAATGACACTGGTGGATCCAAGTGGTTTGTGAAAAGAACGGACATGCAATGATTCTAGCTATGGTTAATGGAAAGAACACACATGCAATGCCACTGGTGGATCCATATGTGGTTTGTGAAAAGAACACACATGCAATAGACACTGGTGGATGCATATGTGGTTTGTGAAAAGAACACAAATGCAATGACACTTGTGGATCCATATATGGTTTGTGAAAAGAACAAACATGCAATGACTTTAGCTGTAGTTAATGAAAAAAACACACATTCAATGACACTGGTGGATCCATGTGGCTTGTGAAAAGAACAGACATGCAATGACTCTAGTTGTGGTTAATGGAAAGAACACACATGCAATGACACTGGTGGATACATATGTGGTTTGTGAAAAGAACGCACATGCAATGGACTCTGGTGGATCCATATGTGGTTTGTGAGAATAACACACATGCTCATGTGGTTTGTGAAAAGAACACACATCCAATGACACTGGTGGATGCTTATGGGGTTTGTGAAAAGAACACACATGCAATGACAATGGTGGATCTATATGTGGTTTGTGAAAAGAACACATATCCAATGACTCTAGTGGATCCTTATGTGGTTTGTGAAAATAACATACATGCAATGACTCTAACTGTGGTTTGTGAAAAGAACAGGCAATACAATGACTGGTGGATCCATGTGTGGTTTGTGAAAGAACAAACATCCACTGACTCTAGTTGTGGTTCACGAAAAGAACACACATGCAATGACACTAGGGGATCCATATGTAGTTTGTGAAAAGAACACACATGAAATAAACTCTGGTGGATCCATATGTGGTTTGTGAAAACAACACACATGCAATGACTCTAGTTGTGGTTAACGAAATGAACACACATGCAATGACACTAGGGGATCCATATGTGGTTAATCAAAGGAACACACATGCAATGACACTTGTGGATCGATATGTGGTTTGTGAAAAGAACACATATGCAATGACACGAGCTGTGGTTAATGAAATGAACACACATGCAATGCCACTAGTGGATTCATGTGGGTTGTGAAAAGAACAGACATGCAATGACTCTAGCTATAGTTAATGGAAAGAACACACATGCAAGGACACTAGTGGATCCATATGTGGTTTGTGGAAAGAACACACATCCAATGGGCACTGGTGGGTCCATATGTGGTTTGTGAAAAGAACACACATACAATGACTCTAGTAAATCCTTCTGTGGTTTGTGAAAAGAACACACATGCAATGACTCTAGTTGTGGTTGATGAAAAAGAACACACACGAAATGACACTGGTGGATCCATGTGGTTTGTGAAAAGAACAAACATGCAATGACTCTAGATATGGTTAATGGAAAGATCACACATGTAATGACACTGGTGGATCCATATGTGGTTTATGAAAAGAACATACATGCAATGGACACTGGTGGATCCATATGACGTTCGTGAAAAGAAGACACATACAGTGACTCTAGTGGATCCTTATGTGGTTTGTGAAAACAACGAACATGCAATGACTCTAATTATGGTTTGTGAAAAGAACAGGAAATACAATGACTCTGGTGGATCCATGTGTGGTTTGTGAAAAGAACACACATGCAATGACACTGATGGATCCATATGTGGTTTGTGAAAAGAACACACATGCAATGAACACTGGTGGATCCATATGTGTTCTATGAAAGGAACAGAAATGCAATGACAGTAGTTGTGGTTAATGAAAATAACACACATGTAATGAACTCGGGTGGATCCATATGTGGTTTGTGAAAAGAACAGACATGCACTGACTCTAGTTGTGGTTAATGAAAATAGCACACATGAAATGACACTGGCGGATGCATATGTGGTTTGTGAAAAGAACACACATGGAATGACTCTATCTATTGTTTGTAAAAAGAACACACATCTAGTGACATTGGTGGATCCATATGTGGTTTGTGGAAAGAACATACATGCAATGACACTATTTGTAGTTAATGAAAAGAATAGACATGCAATGAGTCTGGTGGATCCATATGTGGTTTTTGAAAAGAGCACACATGCAATGGACACTGGTGGATCCACATGTGGTTTGTGAAAAGAACACACGTGCAATGACACTGGTGGATCCATATGTGGTTTGTGAAAAGAACACACATGCAATGGACACTGGTGGATCCATATGTGGTTTGTGAAACGAACACACATGCAATAACTGTAGTTGTGGTTAACGAAAAGAACACACATGCAATGGCACTAGTGGATCCATGTGGTTTGTGAAAAGAACAGACATGCAATTTCTCTAGCGGTGCTTAATGAAAAGAACAGACACGCAATGACACTGGTGGATCCATATGTGGTTTGTGAAACTAAAACACATGGAATGACTCTACCTGTGGTTTGCGAAAAGAACACACATCCAGTGACACTTGTGGATCCATATGTGGTTTGTGGAAAGAACAGACATGCAATGACACTAGTTGTGGTTAATGAAAAGAACACACATGCAATGGCACTAGTGGATCCATATGTGGTTTGTGAAAAGAACACACATCCAGTGACATTGGTGGATCCATATGTGGTTTGTGGAAGGAACATACATGCAATGACACTAGTTGTAGTTAATGAAAAGAATAGACATGCAATGAGTCTGGGGGATCCATATGTGGTTTTTGAAAAGAGCACACATGCAATGGACACTGGTGGATCCACATGTGGTTTGTGAAAAGAACACACGTGCAATGACACTGCTGGATCCATATGTGGTTTGTGAAAAGAACACACATGCAATGGACACTGGTGGATCCATATGTGGTTTGGGAAAAGAACACACATGCAATGACACTGGTGGATCCATATGTGGTTTTTGAAAAGAACACACATGCAATGAACACTGTTGGATCCATATGTGGTCTATGCAAAGAACAGAAATGCAATGACAGTAGTTGTGGTTAATGAAAATAACACACATGTAATGAACTCGGGTGGATCGTTATGTGGTTTGTGAAAAGAACAGACATGCAATGACTCTAGATGTGGTTAATGAAAATAGCACACATGAAATGACACTGGCGGATCCATATGTGGTTTGTGAAAAGAACACACATGCAATGACTCTATCTATGGTTTGTAAAAAGAACACACATCTAGTGACATTGGTGGATCCATATGTGGTTTGTGAAAAGAACACACATCCAATGACACTAGTTGTAGTTAATGAAAAGAATAGACATGCAATGAGTCTTGTGGATCCATATGTGGTTTTTGAAAAGAGCACACATGCAATGGACACTGGTGGAGCCACATGTGGTTTGTGAAAAGAACACACGTGCAATGACACTGGTGGATCCATATGTGGTTTGTGAAAAGAACACACATGCAATGGACACTGGTGGATCCATATGTGGTTTGTGAAAAGAACACACATGCAATAACTCTAGTTGTGGTTAATGAAAAGAACACACATGCAATGACGCTAGTGGATCCATGTGGTTTCTGAAAAGAACAGACATGCAATGACTCTAGTTGTGCTTAATGAAAAGAACACACATGCAATGACACTGGTGGATCCATATGTGGTTTGTGGAACTAAAACACATGCAATGACTCTACCTGTGGTTTGCGAAAAGAACACACATCCAGTGACACTTGTGGATCCATATGTGGTTTGTGGAAAGAATAGACATGCAATGACACTAGTTGTGGTTAATGAAAAGAACACACATGCAATGGCACTAGTGGATCCATATGTGGTTTGTGAAAAGAACACACAACCAATGACTCTAGCTATGGTTTGTGAATAGAACATACATCCAGTGACATTGGTGGATCCATATGTAGTTTGTGAAAAGAACAGACATGCAATGACTCTAGCTGTGGTTAATGAAAAGAACACACATGCAATGACACTAGTGGATCCATATGTGGTTTATGAAAAGAACACACATGCAATGACACTAGTGGATCCATATGTGGTTTGTGAACAGAACACACATGAAATGAACTTTGGTTGATCCATATGTGGTTTGTGAAAACAACACACATGAAATGAACTTTGGTTGATCCATATGTGGTTTGTGAAAAGAACACACATGCAATGACTCTGGTTGTGGTTATTGAAAACAATACACATGCAATGACGCTAGGGGATCCATATGTGGTTAATGAATAGAACACACGTGCAGTGACTTTGGTGGATCCATATGTGGTTTATGAGAAGAACACACATGCAATGACACTGGTGGATCCAAATGTGGTGTGTGATAAGAACACACATGCACTGACTCTAGTTGTGGTTAATGAAAATAACGCACATGCAATGACACTAGTTGATCCATATGTGGTTTGTGAAAAGAACACACATGCAATGACTCTAGCTGTGATTTGTGAAAAGAACACATATCCAATGACTCTAGTGGATCCTTATGTGGTTTGTGAAAAGAACAGACATGCAATGACCCTAAATATGTTTTTTTAAGAACAGGCAATACAATGACTCTAGTGGATCCATGTGTGGTTTGTGAAAGAACAGACATTTATTTCCTCTAGTTGTGGTTCATGAAAAGAACACACATGCAATGACTCTAGTTGTGGTTAATGGAAAGAACACACATGCAATGACACTGGTGGATACATATGTGGTTTGTGAAAAGAACACACATGCAATGGATTCTGGTGGATCCATATGTGGTTTGTGAGAAGAACACACATGCTCATGTGGTTTGTGAAAAGAACACACATCCAATGACACTCGTGGATCCTTATGGGGTTTGTGAAAAGAACACACATGCAATGACAATGGTGGATCTATATGTGGTTTGTGAAAAGAACACATATCCAATGACTCTAGTGGATCCTTATGTGGTTTGTGAAAATAACATACATGCAATGATTCTAACTATGGTTTGTGAAAAGAACAGGCAATACAATGACTCTGGTGGATCCATGTGTGGTTTGTGAAAGAACAAAAATTCACTGACTCTAGTTGTGGTTCATGAAAAGAACACACATGCAATGACACTAGGGGATCCATATGTACTTTGTGAAAAGAACACACATGAAATAAATCTGGTGGATCCATATGTGGTTTGTGAAAACAACACACATGCAATGACTCTAGTTGTGGTTAATGAAAAGAACACACATGCAATGACACTACGGGATCCATATGTGGTTAATCAAAGGAACGCACATGCAATGACACTTGTGGATCCATATGTGGTTTGTGAAAAGAACACAGATGCAATGACACTAGCTATGGTTAATGAAATGAACACACATGCAATGCCACTAGTGGATTCATGTGGGTTGTGAAAAGAACAGACATGCAATGATTCTAGCTATAGTTAATGGAAAGAACACACATGCAAGGACACTAGTGGATCCATATGTTGTTTGTGAAAAGAACACACATGCAATGGACACTGGTGGGTCCATATGTGGTTTGTAAAAAGAACACACACACAATGACTCTAGTTGTGGTTGATGAAAAAGAACACACACGCAATGACACTAGTGGATCCATGTGGTTTGTGAAAAGAACAAACATGCAATGACTCTAGATATGGTTAATGGAAAGAACACACATGTAATGACACTGGTGGATCCATATGTGGTTTATGAAAAGAACATACATGCAATGGACACTGGTGGATCCATATGACGTTCGTGAAAAGAACACACATACAATGACTCTAGTGGATCCTTATGTGGTTTGTGAAAACAACGAACATGCAATGACTCTAATTATGGTTTGTGAAAAGAACAGGAAATACAATGACTCTGGTGGATCCATGTGTGGTTTGTGAAAAGAACACACATGCAATGACACTTGTGGATCCATATGTGGTTTGTGAAAAGAACACACATGCAATGAACACTGGTGGATCCATATGTGGTCTATGAAGAACAGAAATGCAATGACAGTAGTTGTGGTTAATGAAAATAACACACATGTAATGAACTCAGGTGGATCCATATGTGGTTTGTGAAAAGAACAGACATGCAATGACTCTAGTTGTGGTTAATTAAAATAGCACACATGAAATGACACTGGCAGATCCATATGTGGTTTGTGAAAAGAAAACACATGCAATGACTCTATCTATGGTTTGTAAAAAGAACACACATCTAGTGACATTGGTGGATCCATATGTGGTTTGTGGAAAGAACATACATGCAATGACACTAGTTGTAGTTAATGAAAAGAATAGACATGCAATGAGTCTGGTGCATCCATATGTGGTTTTTGAAAAGAGCACACATGCAATGGACACTGGTGGATCCACATGTGGTTTGTGAAAAGAACACACCTGCAATGACACTGGTGGATCCATATGTGGTTTGTGAAAAGAACACACATGCAATGGACACTGGTGGATCCATATGTGGTTTGTGAAACGAACACACATGCAATAACTCTAGTTGTGGTTAATGAAAAGAACACACATGCAATGACACTAGTGGATCCATGTGGTTTGTGAAAAGAACAGACATGCAATTTCTCTAGCTGTGCTTAATGAAAAGAACACACACGCAATGACACTGGTGGATCCATATGTGGTTTGTGAAACTAAAACACATGCAATCACTCTACCTGTGGTTTGCGAAAAGAACACACATCCAGTGACACTTGTGGATCCATATGTGGTTTGTGGAAAGAACAGACATGCAATGACACTAGTTGTGGTTAATGAAAAGAACACACATGCAATGGCACTAGTGGATCCATATGTGGTTTGTGAAAACAACACACATGGAATGACTCTAGCTATGGTTTTTGAATAGAACATACATCCAGTGACATTGGTGGATCCATATGTAGTTTGTGAAAATAACAGACATGCAATGACTCTAGCTGTGGGTAATGAAAAGAACACACATGCAATGACACTAGTGGATCCATATGTGGTTTGTGAAAAGAACACACACGCAATGACACTGGTGGATCCATATGTGGTTTGTGAAAAGAACACACATGCAATGAACAGTGGTGGATCCATATGTGGTTTGTGAAAAGAACACACATGCAATGAACACTGGTGGATCCATATGTGTTCTCTGAAAAGAACATAAATGTAATGAGAGTAGTTGTGGTTAATGAAAATAACACACATGTAATGAACTCGGGTGGATCCATATGTGGTTTGTGAAAAGAACAGACATGCAATGACTCTAGTTGTGGTTAATTAAAATAGCACACATGAAATGACACTGGCGGATCCATATGTGGTTTGTGCAAAGAACACACATGCAATGACTCTATCTATTGTTTGTAAAAACAACACACATCTAGTGACATTGGTGGATCCATATGTGGTTTGTGGAAAGAACATACATGCAATGACACTAGTTGTAGTTAATGAAAAGAATAGACATGGAATGAGTCTGGTGGATCCATATGTGGTTTTTGAAAAGAGCACACATGCAATGGACACTGGTGGATCCACATGTGGTTTGTGAAAAGAACACACGTGCAATGACACTGGTGGATCCATATGTGGTTTGTGAAAAGAACACACATGCAATGGACACTGGTGGATCCATATGTGGTTTGTGAAACGAACACACATGCAATAACTCTAGTTGTGGTTAATGACAAGAACACACATGCAATGACACTAGTGGATCCATGTGGTTTGTGAAAAGAACAGACATGCAATTTCTCTAGCTGTGCTTAATGAAAAGAACACACACGCAATGACACTGGTGGATCCATATGTGGTTTGTGAAACTAAAACACATGCAATCACTCTACCTGTGGTTTGCGAAAAGAACACACATCCAGTGACACTTGTGGATCCATATGTGGTTTGTGGAAAGAACAGACATGCAATGACACTAGTTGTGGTTAATGAAAAGAACACACATGCAATGGCACTAGTGGATCCATATGTGGTTTGTGAAAAGAACACACATGCAATGACTCTAGCTATGGTTTGTGAATAGAACATACATCCAGTGACATTGGTGGATCCATATGTAGTTTGTGAAAATAACAGACATGCAATGACTCTAGCTGTGGGTAATGAAAAGAACACACATGCAATGACACTAGTGGATCCATATGTGGTTTGTGAAAAGAACACACATGCAATGACACTGGTGGATCCATATGTGGTTTGTGAAAAGAACACACATGCAATGAAAAGTGGTGGATCCATATGTGGTTTGTGAAAAGAACACACATGCAATGAACACTGGTGGATCCATATGTGTTCTATGAAAAGAACAGAAATGCAATGAGAGTAGTTGTGGTTAATGAAAATAACACACATGTAATGAACTCGGGTGGATCCATATGTGGTTTGTGAAAAGAACAGACATGCAATGACTCTAGTTGTGGTTAATTAAAATAGCACACATGAAATGACACTGGCGGATCCATATGTGGTTTGTGAAAAGAACACACATGCAATGACTCTATCTATTGTTTGAAAAAAGAACACACATCTAGTGACATTGGTGGATCCATATGTGGTTTGTGGAAAGAACATACATGCAATGACACTAGTTGTAGTTAATGAAAAGAATAGACATGCAATGAGTCTGGTGGATCCATATGTGGTTTTTGAAAAGAGCACACATGCAATGGACACTGGTGGATCCACATGTGGTTTGTGAAAAGAACACACGTGCAATGACACTGGTGGATCCATATGTGGTTTGTGAAAAGAACACACATGCAATGGACACTGGTGGATCCATATGTGGTTTGTGAAAAGAACACACATGCAATAACTCTATTTTAGGTTAATGAAAAGAACACACATGCAATGACACTAGTGGATCCATGTGGTTTGTGAAAAGAACAGACATGCAATGACTCTAGCTGTGCTTAATGAAAAGAACACACATGCAATGACTCTGGTGGATCCATATGTGGTTTGTGGAACTAAAACACATGCAATGACTCTACCTGTGGTTTGCGAAAAGAACACACATCCAGTGACACTTGTGGATCCATATGTGGTTTGTGGAAAGAATAGACATGCAATGACACTAGTTGTGGTTAATGAAAAGAACACACATGCAATGGCACTAGTGGATCCATATGTGGTTTGTGAAAAGAACACACATGCAATGACTCTAGCTATGGTTTGTGAATAGAACATACATCCAGTGACATTCGTGGATCCATATGTAGTTTGTGAAAATAACAGACATGCAATGACTCTAGCTGTGGGTAATGAAAAGAACACACATGCAATGACACTAGTGGATCCATATGTGGTTTGTGAAAAGAACACACATGCAATGACACTGGTGGATCCATACGTGGTTTGTGAACAGAACACACATGAAATGAACATTGGTTGATCCATATGTGGTTTGTAAAAAGAACACACATGAAATGAACTTTGGTTGATCCATATGTGGTTTGTTAAAAGAACACACATGCAATGACTCTGGTTGTGGTTATTGAAAACAATACACATGGAATGACGCTAGGGGATCCATATGTGGTTAATGAAAAGAACACACGTGCAGTGACTTTGGTGGATCCATATGTGATTT